>VWZT01001225.1:97282-144918 GCA_013397055.1 Pachycephala philippinensis
AAAAATAAAAAAAAAAAAAATTAAAAAAAAAAAGAAAATTCACAGAGATCAACCAGTTTCAGTGTAAACCACCCCCTTCTTTCTTCACCCACTGGATGTTTGTGATAAATTGAATGCATCTTGTCTGTGACTTGCTTACATAAAGAGGTTGGTCTTTACCATCATATTGCCGCTTTTTCTAGAAGGAGAAAGAATGAACTTAGGTTTTAGATCTTTTGTAATTACAAGAAAACTTGCAACTAAGTTATGTTCTTCTCCCAGGATTCTCAAAGATTTTCTATTTGATCCTTCTTACTATTTTAATGTGTTTGGCAATGTTTATGATTTTTTATTTATTTTTTTATTGCTCTGATGCTTTAATAATGTGCATTGTACAACTGTGTTGGATGCATGATTGATGCCATCCATATCTGCCTAGAAAGATAATGATAAAATATCTTAGGGAGTATTCTCTCCATGTGATGCATACATGGAATTCCCATTAATGTTAATGTGAGGTGGGCAGATCCACCCAGTGAGCGAAGACAAGGTTGAAGACATGATAGTTATGTTAGGACTTATATCTTTCATGGCAGGCAGGCAGACTTCTAAGTAGCAGACAAGTTTATTTGAATTTAACAGAAAGCCATGCTAAAAAATTCCAGTTCTGTATGATATGCAGATATATTGCCATTAAATTTTATGCCCAAATCTTATAGCTACAGCTGATCTTACTATAGAAGCAGGTTTCTATTAAATACCTTCCACTATCTAGTTTCCGTAATTCCAGCAGGATGGCTGGAACTCAACAAAGGATTTTAATAATTGGCATAAGCTGAAAATGAGGAAAGATGAAATTCAAAACATATCACAAAATTATTCTCTCTGAAGGAAGCAATAAGGATGAATAGAACACCAAAGGCAGCATCGAAAAGGCCTTGAATATACATTCCTTCCCTGTTTTCTTATGCCAGCAAGAATTTAGTGTGAACATGTGTGCAGCTTGGCATGCTGGCTGAGATCCAATGTTTGCACTTACAACATCTGGCACAAATTCTCTGCAAGTGAAGGGACAGGTTTTGTCATTCTGTTGCCTACTGTCCATGAGCTTCATTACCAATAATGTGATTGTTTACATTGATCAGATCAAGGAAAACACACAGATTTGAGCAACTCTGGAGAATTTCACAGTTTTTGACATTAAAATAGGCATGCCATTTTAGCGTTGTTATTTCTTTTCCTGACATGTTGTTGAACTCTTGGTCAGCATTCCGTCATGAATGGATGAAAGTTTTGACAGGTTCTAGGAGTTATTTTTAAAAGCCAACCATGCCAAAATATTTTATATTAAGATATTTTGTTGTATTTAGAAACCTTAAAAAAAGGCTTTGATTTTGATGTTTGACACTAATCATAGAATAACAGAATAGTTTAAAGTAGAAATGACCTTTAAAGTTAATATAGTCCAATCCCCCTGCAATGAGCTGCCCTTCAAAAAGCCAAAACTGTCTGTTAAAACGGTCTTTTAAAGTTGTTCTGATAAAGAGGGCAGAAACTCTGGGACCTTGAGTGCATTCTTACAAAAGATGACATTATGGGAAATCCTTCCAGAATTATGGCAGGTTAGATCAGCATTGAGGAAAAACATCTGTCAATTGAGAAATATTTTGTCATAACCATTCTTATACATATTACATGTTGGATTCTGCTTGTCAAAGCTGTTGGAGAATTAAGATCTATTAATACAGAGTTCCAGGACCTGAAATTGGATGTAATTGTGCTTTTGCAGACCTTGTTGTGAGGGCTGAAGGAATTCGCTGAAGTCGAGAGGATTCTGCAGCTATTCCTGCCTCAGTAGACAGAGCAGAGTCACGACAGGGGCTTCAGTGCCAGACTATGAATGTCCACAGTGTTTGGTTATTAGCACTCGTCCTTGGCACATTTCAGGCTTGTGCCTAATAGCATTTTTCAAGATAAAACCTACACATTTGAGAGAATTACACAAGTGAGGGCCTGCTCTCCATGGGCAGGTTGGATTATACCACATTGTTTTGGGGAGGAAGAAAGGGAATCTGGCCAGATGGCTGTGAGCCATTATGACACTTGCCTTTAGGGTTCCCTAGTCTGTTTTGTTTATCAGGGTAGACATCACCTCTAAAGTCTCATATGTTTGTAGCAGTGGGATGCCTGTTAGTAACTAAGACAAAAATACCCTGATTCCTTTGAAGCTTTTACATGCACTGACCCAAATCACTCAATTTTTCAAGGACTTTGTAAAAAAACATCCAACATATGAATTAAATCAATTTGATATCTCATCTCTCAAGTGTTCAACTGAGAGTCTGTCAGCTAATCCTGGTTGCTCTCTTTCCCAGGGCACCTTGGAGATGCACAGGAGCTTGCTCCAGGCTAAACTAATTATTCTAGTGATGGTGGCAGCTGCATGATCCCAGCTGTCTTCTTTTCTGGCCACATGATAGCAGTAGGGCTCCAAGAAAACAGGCCACAGGCTCTGTGTATTAATTGGTAGTGGGGACCCACTCCTGACTGCACTTGTGCAATGAGTCAGCTCCTGAACACAAGACTATGTGCATGGGAGGTCCCAGCTTAGGTTCCAGAAACTACTGGGTCAACTGCATGTATGACTAGGTCTACCTACATTATGCCTGTTGATATTTGCAGAGAAAGAGGTGGCCCATTCAGCCAGAAAAACTGTGTGCTGTTGCTGTACAATATGACCTTGAATACTGAATAAGTCTCCTTTTGAGCTCGTTAAGTCAAAAGCAGAAGACAAAATCATAGAATAGCTTGCGTTGGAGAGGACCTTTAAAGATCATCTAGTCCAGCTCCTCTGGAGTGAGAAGGGATGTCCTTAACTAGATCAAGGGATTAAGAGACCCACCTAGTGAATGTTGCCAGGGATGGGAGATCTACCACCTCCCTGAACAACCTATGCCAGTGTTTTACCCCCCTCATTGCAAAGAATTTCCTTCTTATACCTAGTCTGAATTTTCCCTCTTTTAGTTTAAAACTATTACCCCTTGTCCTGCCACAACAGGCGCTGCTGAAAAGTTTGTCCCCATCTTTCTTACAGGTTCCCTTCAGGTACTGAAAGGCTGCTCTAAGGTGTCCCTGGAGTCTTCTCTTTTCTAAACTGAACAACCCTAACTCTCAGCCTTCTCTCACAGGAGAGGTGCTCTGGCCCTCTGACAATCTTCATGGGCCTTTTCTGGACTCACAGATCCACGTCTTTCCTGTGCTGAGGATCCCAAAGCTGGATGCAGCACTCCAGGTGGGGTGTCATCATAGTGGAGGGGCAGAATCACCTCCTTCAACCTGCGGCCGTGCTGCTTTTGATGCAGCCCAAAATTCTGATGGTTTTCTGAGCTGCGAGCACACATTGCACTTCACGCCTTTCATCCTCTAACACCCCCAAGTCCTTCTCCACAGGGCTGCTCTCAATCTCTTCATCCCCCAGCTTGTACTGAGACTGGGGGTTGCCCTGACCAAGGTGCTGGACCTTGCACTCGGCCTTGCTGAACTTCACGAGTCTCCAAAGTGCCACTCCTAGAGCTTGTCCAGGTCCCTCTGGATGGCATCCTGTCCTTCAGGTGTGTCAGCAACACAACTCAGCCAGGTGTGCTCTGCAAACTTGGACTCAATCCCTTTGTCATTGATGAAGGCATTGAATAACATTGATCCTAATATGAATCCCTGAGGGACACCACTTGTCACTGAGCCATTAACTGCTACCCTCTGGATGCAATCATCCAACCAATTTCTCATCCACCAAACTCAACCCATGAAATCTATCCCTCTCCAATTTAGAGAAAAGGATGTTGTGGGGACTCTCTCAAAGGCTATAAAGAGGTTCAGATAAATGACAACAGTAGTCCTTCCCTTGTCCACTGCTTTAGTCACTCCATAGTAAGAGGTCACAAGGCTGGTCAGGCAGGACTTGCCCTTGGTGAAGCCATGCTGTCTGTCTCAAATCACCTCACTGTTCTCCACGTGCCATAGCATAACTTCTAGGAGAATCTGTTCCAGGATCTTTTCAGGCACAGAGGTAAGGCAGACAGGTCAGTAGTTCCTGAGGTCCTTCTTTCTACCACTTTTAAAAATGAGTGCAATGTTTCCCTTTTTCCAGTCAAATATTTGGCTCTAGGGTATCTGGGTATTTCAGTTTTTCCTTTGTGACACATCATTTGGACCAGATATACAAAGATTTGGTCCTTGCTGAGTTAATTCACAGAAATTCCTAATTTAATAGATGTCTAAGCACCTAATTCCAAGTGGATTCTTAGCTATTTTCTAACCCTGTTGGCGCCCTGGGCACCTTGGCATGAGACTGCAGTCAGAGTATTCCTAGTGGCCTTCATTTCTGTTGCTTGATATGATCCCTTTCAAGCGGTGCACCTGAAAATGCCAAACTAACTGATCAGTGCCAAAACCACAGCAAGATTCACAAACCACGGGTGTATTTTTCTGATCTTCTTGGCAAGTTCTGATGTAACAAAATATTTCGGGATGTCTTTATCAGTTTGAGTCACAAATGAAACCTGGTGACCCGTTTCAAATGCTCAACAGCCCATTGCATGGAACACTCATTCATAATACACAGGGTCATTTTCTTCCCCCACTTGCTTTGGAACACAGATTTGAAGCCACATCTTACCCTCCCAACAGAAAATCTTCTACCACATCAGGAGTTCACCAGCTATCACACAATAACATGTTCTAAGATGAGTCCCTCATCCCTTCTTGCTGAAGTTAATCTACTTAATATAAAATACTTAAAATATTCATAGTAAATATTCAGACTCTATAGCTTAATGACAATGGCTGTTGCCTGGAAGACTGGGTTTCTAATCACTGCCCTAATGAATAAACATCTGAGATTTACAGATAGTGGACAATGCCAAAGAGAAAGTACTCCTTTCAGACTAGGGTGCATTATCTGTGATTTAGCCACGAAATTATTACAGCTTCCTTCAGCTCCACAGGGGCAAATTTTGACTGGAGAGACCCCTGTGTTTGGGATGAAATTATACTTGCAGTGAGGAGACACCAAAATGATAGCATTCTATACAAAAATAAAAAAGATCCAAAGACACATTCTTTAACCCAGTCTCAGTATTGTTGTAGCCTACAGGAAAGATCTTGAACCGAAATTGCAAAGTTAGACTGACAGTAGTGCTTTTGGATGATTGCTTCTATTCATCAGACTTCCAGGCCTTAGTGAAATCAGGATGAAGAGCGTTACATTGTTTTTTCTGTAGTGCAGGCTTAGGAAAAAAAAATGTTGTCCTATTCATTTATTATCAAATCTGAACAGTTTGCTTTTGAAATGTTAAGTGTTACCCCAGTTGAACTCTCTGTTTTAGGCAGTAACTGGTTCAGACTGCCTTTCATGGGACTCTAAAATCAATACAGAGAATGAGAGATAGATGGGAAAATATGAATTAATCCACTAATTTAAACTTCATCTTCAAGCCATTATGCTAAAAAAAAAAAAAAAAAGATTCTGATACAATGGACTCTTTTCTTTTCTCAAGCCTCTGGTACATTGGACTTTTTCTTTTCTCCTACGACCCACTTAGAAATCCAGAAGTCATAAAGTTTTGCCTTGTCACAAGCTATAAGTTATGGTGGCACAGCAATATTTTTTACTGTCCAGATAAAAAAGGAAATTACTAACTCCATCTTTGCCTGGTGATGCAGTTAGCTGCCTGAGGTCTCAGTGGTTTCACTTCATTTAACATGAGGAAGTATAAAACTGACATATAAAAATTCCCTTGAGCGATCATTCATAATTGTAAAAAAACCCCATTTTTGTGAGGTTTTTTGATCTATCCACACATTGATTTTTATGCAGAGAGCATCTCTTTTTTACAAACAAAAGGTTCTTTCATATTTGTTACATAGTTTTCTATTTTGGTTTTCCTTTGTTTTTATTTTGATACCACATTTAAATTTATTCTCTATGCCCTTTCCTTGTAGCTTCTGAGGTGAATAAATGTTGAGCTTTTGAGAATCATCTGCCTTCTTTGGCTATTGCTGGAGTTTCTAACTTTGTTAATGAGGCTATCTTGATTTTTTTTCAACAAAAACATTTCAGTGTTTCAGCAAAGTTACCACTGTTGTTATTTTATGTGTCTAGTCTACCAAATTCAATGAGAGAGAAGACTACAGGGCTTTTGAGAAGGAATTCTTGTAAACAGACCAAAAAGATTTCCAATTTGTAATTATGGAGCTTACAAACCAAGTGCACTTTGAATATTTAATTTCTCCAGATAGGTTATATGTATAGGAAATGCTGATCATACCACGCTGGTTAGAGTTCATGTGTATAAGGCATTTGGAGTGATTGAAAATATATTAAGGCAAATGTGCAAATACTAATGATTTGTGTGAAACACTGAAGCCACGATCAGTGTTTTCCATGTAGTCCTGAACGTGTCAGATCTGAGTGATATCAGTGTCGTGAAGGAGAACGGGGACATTCTTGTTGAAAAGAAAATGGATGCTTTTGCAGAGCCAAAATTCTTTTTCCTTCTAAAGAGCTACCAGCTAATTTATACTGAGGTTGCTGATCATTTTAGTCAAGGTAAAACTGTGATGAGAGCGACCAAATATCAAAGAACAGTTGAAAAAAATGAGTGTTCTTGCACATGGATTAGATGGGGAAGTCAGTAAGGGAGGATTTGGTTTTCAAGATTCTGTGAGGAAGCTATAAATAAAGGCATGTTCTAAATAAAGTTCATTTTAAAAACCCAAGCCAAACACCCAAGAATGATAACTGTTACTTGTTTATAATGAGGAGTTAGACTGACCTACCCATAGCCTTCTCAGAGAAACTGTATATGCTCTTTGAAATTTGTGCCATTGCAGCAATGTGAAATCATCAAAATCTCTGCTTTTAAGTAGGAAAAAAAATTCTCCCTTCATGGTTGTAAAGAAGCTGGAAAATGGGATCCCAGAAGGCTTAAGATAGAAAAGTGAGTCATGAGACATAGAAAAGTTAAAAATATAATTCTATTGATTTTTATAGCAACCTCTTAGCTCTTTGACGTCTGCCTGAAAATCTAGGAAGAGTTGTCACAGAGAGACCTTGCTGATGGCATCCAGTGCCTCTGAGCTCCTAAGTTTGGCGGGGAGAGCCTCTGCATTCAATGTCACGGTAGCAGGCTAGATCATCTCATCCTTTTCTTTATCTGTAGCTTCCATGGGAGATAAATTCATCTGCACAGGACCTGAGTGAATGAACACAGCATATGCCCCTGTTAACATTTAGAATATGATAGACTTCGTGTCTTTTTAATTTTCTAGAAGTTAAATGTCGATTACTCAGGCAATCAGTGCAAGACAAAGGAACCTGCCAAAGATAATTCAACCCACCTGCACTAGACACCTGACTTAGGCTGGGATGAATTACCCCTGAGATTTGGTCACCTTTCCTCACTGGCTGTTACTGGAACCGGGACAACTAGGTCAGGCAAGCTGTAGCTCTTTCAGGTGCTTCATGTCAGGTGAGAGCCCTAATTACAGGATATTAGGCTTTATCCACCAGTAATCACCATAAAAGGAAATTCCTCATGTGAACTCTGAAGCTATTGAAGCACAATGTTGTCACTTTACTGTCTGCAGTCAAGTCCCTCTGCTGGCATATGGGACATTGAGGGTATCAAAAGAAAGTTTTATTCCACAAGAACAAAATTGTACCTTTTCCTTCCTATTCAGAAACAAAATACCATTTTCAATTGAAATCTTCCAGTAAATGCTAGATTTTCAGGCTGAAGTAGGAAGCTGACAGCCTGTGAGGTGAAAGTGGACCAGACTATAACAAAAGCAAAAGCTGGCAAAGAGAGATGCCAGGCAATCCTGGGGTGGGATGCCTGTTCACCTGCAGGCAACAAATACGGAAAACACACAAAAGACTTACTGATTATCGGTTTGGGTGTTTGAGTGGATAGCTTGCAAATTTTATGTAAGTTATATTACCATAATGTACATAAAATCTCTACACACATTTTTGTAAGCATGAAATGATATCCAGAGATCACATTTATTGAAGTACTATATATTTTCTCAGGAGGCTGCTGTGTCTTAGAGGATGATAAAATACTCAGGGTCTTACAGATGGTTCCCATTCAGAGAAACAATTGATAATTGAGTGCATTTAGTTATCAAGGACAGCTAAACCTATGTTTTCCTACATTGGCAGGCACCAAGCAGAAAGAGAAAACTCTTTGCTGATAGCTTTAAACCCCATTCACACTGGGCCTGTTGTTTCTTTAAGCTTTCTTTCAAGTGCTGGTTCTAGCTGTAACCTTGGCATTTCTAACCCAGTCATGAGAGTGCTGTGGGTGTGTGACACCTTGTGACTCCTGCTGCTATTCCTGTAGCAGTAGTCAGACCTCTCTGTGTTATGGATGTAGGAAATATCTTTTGTGCCTGTGAATCCTTAGCTCTTGCAGTGACCACAAAGGTGGAAACTGGGTGGATTCCACACCTACTGGCACTCAAATAAATGTTTTCAGGCCTGCAGTTTCACTGTCTTTATACACATACATACACATACTCTGTGTGTGCCTGCATTGAAATATTTGAGAAAATGCCTCTCCAAAGTTTTCCCATGTGCTTATACACTTCCTCCATGGTAAAGACTAAGATTTTACTCCTGTTGTATAAAATAAAAAAGTTTTTACTGAGTAAACTGTATCTTTACAATCAGATTGAAGATTAAATGATCAATGGTGGAACACAGCTGCTAGATTCTTCCTGTCAGCTACAGATTGTGTGGCATAGCCTGATGGGCACTGGCCCTGGGAGTCTGGGTCCTGCCTGTTTCATTAAGCAGTATGTGGCCGACAGTCAGCTATTAGCATGCAGAACATTAGAAACACCATACCTGTCAAAGAGGAAAAAAGGACCTCCATACAGCTTTATCACTATAATCCATTCATCAGTTTATTGAACTGAAGCTTGATAGGGGGTTTCTCAAATGCATGTGATGCCCCATGCCGTTAAGAGTTTTGAATTTTGATCTCAGATTATGCCGAAAGCTTTGTACTAGCTCTTTTTTGGTTATGTACCTGAAGCTGTTCAAAAGTAAAAGTTATTTCTTTCAGAGCGGAGCGCAGTTTGTACTTACCACATTTCCCTAGAGACACCGATTTCATGGCTTAGGGAGGCAGAGGTGGATAGAAATTCATCCTTCCATTTTGTCGAGTGGGCCATCAGAGGCATCCCCTGCCCTCCTGTGGTTCTCCTGCTCTTGGCTTTCAAATTTGAGCCTTGGCCACTTTATATCTGGCCACAGTGCAGTGAAATCTGGCTACAGCAAAGATGAGGAATGAAGCCAAGATATGGATTAGGCAGGTTCCACTCGATGACAGGCTGTTCTGTGTGCTTTACAGAGGTGAGATGGTTTTATGATAAGAAAGGTTTACATCTGAGAATTAAATGAAATGTGCAAGGGCGAAGATATACTTTGGTATCTTTCTGTAAGCTTCAGTGCCATTCTCAGCTACCAAACCCCCCTTTCCAGCCCCCCTCCATCTCTGTCCTTTGTAAACTGTTGGCTGAAGATCCTAGAGCTCTTGAGAGATCTTGGCAGAGGTTAAAGCTGCTTGAATGCCTGGGCAGATTTCTGTGTGGAAATCTGGAAAGCTGGCAAAGGACAGTTTTGTGGATATTCTCTTTGTTCACTGTGTTTAATAATTGAGAACACAGTAGCACCATAAATGTATAGAAGTCATAAAAAAGTGTTTTTTATGTAGCCTCAGAGTTCAAATTTCTCATCGTCTACATCCATGGTTTACATCTGCGGGTCTCACCCTCTGTGTCTGGATGCTTGGACAGTGCCCTGTCTTTGAGAGAGATAGTAAATGTAATCATCATCATTCTTGAACCACAGTACACAGCTGACAGCTCTCTTCCAGCCCTTAGTTCACTAGAAAACATGAAATTTACTCAGGAATTTTAAAATGCAGGAAGTTGGATCTTACATATTCTACCAAATAGCAAATGCCTGGTTGTAGTGGATGGCTTTTCATGTTTTGTTCAAAAATGCTTCAGTGTCCTTTTCAATGCTGACTTAAAAGTCTTTTTATTTAAGACTGCCTTACTAGAAAAACAGCAAAAGCCATTGATAAAACCAGACAGCTATCATGGGAGAGATCCTGGTGGATCATGCTGGTAGAATATAGATTCAACATTTCCTTCAGTTTCTCGAAATTTAAATGTTTACTTGTAAATTGTGGAACTACAAACTTTTGGTAAGATTTTGGTCAGTCTGAAAGGCTGAGCATTATATTGTACTAGAAACTGCAAGCTGGCCAGGATGCAAATCTGTTTTTGTTTTGTTGATCTACATTCTATAAACTGTATTTACTATGTCAACAAGTTTTCAATCTTATTTTTGTCACGTAGTTTTATTCCCAATAATTTTGAGAAGTATATATTTAAGGATATACAAAATTTTTATATACATGATCCCATAGCCAGGAATCTGGATTTGCTAAACTTTTGTTAAAATCTGACATTTTTCTTAATAAGGGTTGAGAATTCTGTAACTTTCCTGCACAGCAAACATAGAGCTTGAGTGAAAAACTGTCTGAAAACCTGATGCACAAGTGGGTGAAACTTGAATCTCTCAAAATAGAGGCCTCCAAAAATTTCCCCAAGATGTCTGGCAGGAACACTGTAATGAAAATAATCAGATTTGGCATTTGTGATGTCTTACCTTTGTGGGATTCCAAGAAGAGACACTGAAACACATATTTTCCAAAGCAAAGAGTGCATCCACAGAAAGGATTTTTTCTTCTTTTTAGAAGAAAATTTCCTTTCATCTTTATTTTGAAACTCATTATTTTCCAGGATATGATGTTTCATGACAAGTAGCTGAGATGCTGTGATAATATGACAACAGTAGACCAATGTTCTGGAAAACTAGCAAAAGCAAAGATGCAAAATATTAAATGAAATTGCTAAGTGAATTTCCACATTTTTGTTCTACAATATAGACACTAAATTTTATCAAAAGGAAAAAGAAGGTTCATGTTGTCAAGGCATAGGCTAAAGAGACCAGAATTCTCCTACAAACCAATGTATGTGTTTGAAAACTAAGCTACTAAACTTAAAAAAATTCTATGTTGAGCTATTTAGAGGACTAGTACTTATGTCACTTGTATTTGAGTGTACATGTCAGGTAATCAGAACAGAATTAATATTGGAGTTTGGACTGTCTGTGAAGTGAATGAGTCTGGTGCTAGAGCCTTTACCATCCGTCTTCTTTTCCTCCACATACTTGGAGATGACACCCATAATGAGCTGTTCCACCACCTTTCCAGGGATAGAGGTGAGGCTGACTGGCCTCTAGTTTCTTGGGTCATCCTTCTTGACCTTTGTGAAGACTGCAGTGACACTGGCTTTCCTCCAGTCCTCAGGCACCTCTCTTGTTCTCCATAACTTTTCAAAGATGATGGAGAGTGGCACAGCAATAGCATCTGCCAGCTCCCTCAGCACCTAGTGGCTGCACCCCATCGGAGACCATGGATTTGTGGGTGTCAAGTTTGCCTAAATGATCTCTATCCTGATCCTCCTCAACAAAGGGAGGAGACAAGACTTTCTCTCTTTCCTTCAGCACCTGGAATTCCTGAGGGCTGGCGTTCTGAAGCAAAGAAGGTATTCAGTAACTCCACGTTTTCTGTATCCTTCATCACCAGGGCACCCTCATTCAGCAATGAACCCACATTTCCCTAGTTTTTCCTTTTGCTACTGTTACTTCCTTTTGTACTTGAAGAACTCGTCCTTGTTCTCCTTGACATTCCTTGCCAGATTTAATTCCAAGTGGACCTTAGCCTTCCTTGTCACATCCCTGCATGCTCTGACAATGTTCCCACATTCCTCCCAAGTGGTCTGTCCTATTTTCCATATTCTGCAAAGTTCTGTCTTCCATTTGAGTTTTGCCAGAAGTTTCTTGCTTGCCCACACAGGTCTCCTTGCTTGATCTCTTACTCATAGGGATGCACTGATCTTGAGCCTGGAGAAAGTGATGCTTGAATATTAATGAGTTTTCCTGGATCCCCCCTAGCTTCTAGAGCCCCAACTTGTGGTGTTCCTCTAAGCAGGTCCGTGAAGAGGCCAAAGTTAGCTCTCCTGATATCCAGAGCTGTAGTTGTATTTATTGCCCTGCTTCCTCTATGCAGTATCCTGAACTCTGCCATCTTACGGACCCTTCAGCCAAGGCTGTCCCCAGATTTCACATCCCCAACCAGCCCTTCTTTGTTTGCGAGTACAAGGTCCAGCCCACACCCCTCCTCACTGGATCCTCCACCACCTAAGTCAAAAAGCTTTCACGAATACTTTGCAGGAACCTTCTGGACTGTGTTTCTGCTTTCCATCAAATAAAAAGGTGGGAGAATCAGGGCCTATGAACAGGGTACATCCACCCCATTTCTAGATTAAAAAAATCACATTTGGGTTCAGCTACACAGGAAAATTATTAGATTGTCCCATATTTAGTAGAAATATTTCTGTGTAATTTTATGTACCTTGGCCGTCATCAGCATTTTTATCTATGTACATGTCTTGTCTAAAGATTTTCCTGGTTCAAAGCAAGCCAGAGTAAATCACTGCAAGGGTGTCTCTGTAACAATTTCACACAGAGCCCACAAATTAAAAATATGTTTAAGAAGAAAGGTAACCCGAACATGGGTTTCTCTGCAGAAGGATTTTTTATTACTCTTAATGTCCAAAAGCAGTACTTCACATTATGAACTAATGGCCTGTGAAATGTCATTTAAAAATAAAAGATGTGTTTGAGTCAGAGGAATAACATCTTTGACTGTCTTACATTTTTTTCCCCATTGTTTTGAAAGTAATTTATTTTTTCTTCCACTTTTTTTTTTTAGAAATATACTTGATCTCAGGCTAAAAAAGGACAGACTTAATTACAGACCATAGCTTTTTTGTCTCAATTTGCACAATTTTGACAACAGTGCTTTAAATGCAGGGACACTAGCACAGCTTAATTGAAATTCTGATGATGTTTTTTGCACTAATTGATACCCATGTTGGCAGACTGAGCTCAGCGACCCAGGAATGAATGGACAGGAAGAATGAGACTATCAGCTTAGCCTTGCAGGTGGTCTTTCCTGATCAAGATTAAAGAACATTGGCAGGGCACCACAGGAGAGCTAGCACTGCTGATACCCTATGCTATTCTCATTTTGTATTTAAGCACAGGATTTCAGTGTTCAGGCTGAGATTTTCAGTCTGACTCCATTTGCAGTAGTAACAATAATAATAATATCGAAAAAAGACTGAGAAATTACTTGATCATACTGTGTAAGGAGGTTGGCAAGGAGAAAATGCCAGGTACAAAAGAGGCTTTTAATCTTGTGGAAAAAAAGATAGGTGAGAGCTAATGATTTGTCTCGGATTTATCATGAACTCAGATTAGTATGAGATACAGATTAATAATGGGGTAGAAGTAGGGTGTTAATAAGCTCTGGAACAAACTTCCAAGGATATGTTAAATTCCGCGTCCTTCAAAGTCCTCAGCCAGCTGTCTAACGCAGGGTCTTGGGCTCAGGACAAATAAAACTGCCATGATATAACATGGCCTACTATATACACAAGATCAGACTAGACAGTTCTGGCCCTTAAAGACTATTAATCCTGTTAATTCTTCCTTTTTTGCATAGTATATCCATCAAAGAATTTAAGAAAGCAGATCAGTAGCAGTATTACCATTGTGCAGATATAGGGACTGTATCTCAGGGAGGTTAAATCACTTGTCATAAGACATTCAAGAAGCCAATGGCATAAAAAGTAATGGCATAAAAAGTAATATACAACCTGTTTGTCACATTGTGCTTTATCAGCTGGACGTGGTTATCTTTGGAAAAAACCTCACAGATACAGTTAATTTCATTTTATATGTAAAAACAAATTTGGCAATTGAAAACGAAAAATGACAGAACACTAGACTAGACTAACATAATGATCTCTTCTCCCAGTGCCTCTAGCATGTACATAGGACTCTCTCAAGAGTAAGTTAGTAGGTGAAAAAAATACAGCCTAAACCCTATTTCAGTTACTTGAGAATCCTCCCTATAGAAGGCTGTTTTTGAAGGCAATCTTATCCCATTTGGCAAATGTTTGCATTAAGAACTTCTATTTATTTTTTAAATTAAAGAGTATAACAATAAGTGGCCTAGGGTTAGGGCAATGACTGCAGCAGTTTTCCTTGATAGGGAGAGGCTTTGTTGAAACTGTGGGGCTGAAAAAGCTGACAGGGCACTTAATCTGGCTTCGTGATAATTGAAAATGAGATGCCCTATTGGCCTGAGATGTGCATTTGGTTTTTATGGAGCTGTACCAAGTCAGATCTTAAGGTGGAATCTATAAATGGCTTTAGTAAATGTGTGCCAGACCATTTCTTGTTGCTTTTCATTTCGTAAGGGAGAGCAAGTACTAGTATAAACCCCATTCCAAAACCTACTAAATTTCTATTGATGACAGACTTTGCAAGAATGACTGTAAACAGAAGGGGACAAGATAATAAAAAAATACATAAGCATTTTGAAATGTTGCAATATTGTTTATATTGAATTCAATATCTCTATTGCACAGCATAGTCAGCTGCCAAGATTTTGTGCGTGACAGGCTGTGCCAACGTTTATATTCAGATGCTCCAAATCTTGGGACAGAAGGAAA
This sequence comes from Pachycephala philippinensis, assembly GCA_013397055.1. NCBI lineage: Eukaryota > Metazoa > Chordata > Aves > Passeriformes > Pachycephala > Pachycephala philippinensis. The sequence continues at coordinate 111,989 of VWZT01001225.1, forward strand.
AAACACATTTTAAATTAATAGATAGTACAGTCCTTCCCCCATAACATACTGAAATGTTTTCAAAAAAACTAGACACGATCAGCTAGCAGTTCTGAATGCACTATCACATTGATCACTGATGTTTATTAATATTATATTTCCAGGGCAATAAATCCAGGTTATTGTTAGAATGATATTGTTCATATGAACTAAGGTTCATTGACCTAGAATTAGGTTTAAGAATAAGCTCTTTCCCTAAGACCGAGCATCTTGCACACATGTAGGCTGATGCACATTTTCACAAAGGTGCATTGGTATAAATTTGAATTTAAATCTCTCTACTGTACCTGCTGATCATAGATAACTGCATTCTTTTTAAAAACAATTAAATCCCATTGTTATCAATTGTCTGCAGCTTGAAGAGCTCACAGTGGTATGGCACTTTCAGAGCTGAGCAGATACTACTTATGCTTAGTTTGCTTTTTCTGGTTGGTTGGGAATGGTCACAATGCAGGGTATGTTTTGTTCCTGGCCCTGCACAGATCAGCAGAAGCATGAGTTTAAGATACCCCTAGAAGTGTCACTGGCAGAGGACACTGGGAGCTGGAATTCTACCCATAGGATCTATGGGAGGCAGAATGAAATGAGAGCTCGTAGTCCTACTACAGCTGTGTTTGAATAACATTCACCAGAGGAGCTGGTCAGCTGGACACCTGCCCATGATATAAAACAGGGGATGAGAGGAAAAAGGAAGTTCTAGCAGAATATAGCCAGGATTTAGGAAGTTTCTTGAGTGTGCAATTCAGTAGTTTGTATGCTACAGGTAAGCTTATCAGGTAGGACAGCAGCAATATGATTAAGTCACGTGAATTAGATTGGATCCTATTAGAATGGCTTCATTCTAGTTTTCGCTTTTAAAAAATGCTGTTGCTTTTTTTTTTTTTTTTTTTGTGGGTGGGCACTGTTTTCGTTTAAATTTAGAAGGTGCAAGAACATGCAAATGCAGCAGCACAATCATATCATCATTTTGATTCAAAAGTCAATGGCCCTCAGAGAACCATGCAGCAGCTCATTCATCAACAAGATGGCGAACAGGAATGTAAAGTGTGCTGGTGGATTATTACACATGCTGAGCCTGATTCTCCTCTCATGTACACTGTTAAAACACAGGAGTAACAGCACTGAAATCAGCACTCTTATGCTGGTACATGTGAAGGAGGAGTCAGGCTTTCCATGTGTCAAACTCTGATCATCTCTGTCTGGGAAGAAGACCCATCTAAAATGCTTTGGAGGATACATTCATCTAAAATGCTCAGCTGAAGCAGCACTTAAAGATTGATATTTTCTTGTGTTCTTTGAAGCACTTAGTCAGCTAAATAATTTGAAATACATTATTACAGAAGCAGTCACTGTCACTGCCAGAGCCAATGTTCCTTTAGAATGTCCATTACGAATCTTGTTTTGAGTATTTTCCATAGAAACGCAAACATTTTAATTTGCTTTGGACCATGGCACAGCAAGTTTGCAGCCTTTGTAAATTCCCACTAAAAAGGCATGAAAGACTTGTTACCTTTGGTTTTTTGTTTCTTTCTTAAGTCTAAAAAATCAGACGGAATTTTTTTTTGCTCTTCTAGCTGAAGATATGCATAATAACGCACAAAATGTCTTTCTTATTTCGAATGTTGAGACAGAGGTTAAAATAATTAACACTATAATCCTACAAACAAAAAATAAATTGATCTGTGAAGTAAATACATATTTCATATACTATTTCCCCTGACAAGAAAACTCACAACAACATTTTTTTCTACAGATCATCCTAATATTCTATTCCCTCTTTCAAGTCAAACAGCTGAATTTGTACCTTAATTCTGGATATGCAGTCCTTGCTATCCTGAAGACATAGTGAAATTCAACCATTCCCTTTTCACAGATGGTGAAACTGAGAAGGTATAGTTTTATAAATATTGTGAGACCCAGACTTGAAAAGCTTCTTATTCCACAGAAGAGAAAAAAAATGCCCAAAAAATTATTACAAGAATGAAAGAAGGCTCCTAGTTTGTGTGAAGGATGGAGGACTTTTCCATGTATCAGTTTTTCAGTGGGAGTTTCTTGAGAAGGTTACAATTTTTTAAGAGGCATAAATTCTCATTGCATGAAGTGCAAAGAGGCATCGAGAAAATAGGTATTTATGATACCAGTGAAGAAAACTGTAGTTTCTTCTCACATCTTAAGTGGACTAAAAATTTTTGGGTACATTTTATAGTAAGTCAGGCATTTTCTCTGATTTATTTTATGATCATTTCTTAAACCAAGAAAAAAGTCTGTAGAAAGACCCTGATAATGGAGGAGACCAAAACCACTCAGGATTCTTCTGTTTGCATTTTCCTTTTGAATCATGCTTTTGATATATTTGCAGTGTCCAGATTTGCACGCTAAAAATGGCCCTGGTGCTGAACTCACTTTTCTGGTTCACTAGCAAACTTTCTCTCAGACTTGCAAGGTAACACCTACAATCACTCTGGAGGAATGTGGCCCAGGCTGGTGGGCAGAAACATATTGACCTGAGGACATCCATATATTCCTGGCTGGTGTTATTACATAGTAAGAGGTTGGTTAAGGTTTCCCTTCAACAGTTGTAGCCTTGTCCTGGGTCATGGTGGTACCACCTGCCCCGGCCTCTGAGTACTGGAGAGAGCCAAAGCCCAACTGCTGCTGAGCTTTCTCCTTGCCTTGGATGCTGTTCAACATAGATGCTGGAGTACTTCACCTTGGCATGGTCTTTGATATTTTTCTTGGCATGCATATTATGATCATTTGATATTTTGTATTAGATATGCTCCATATTATGAAAAATGTTTCAGCTTGCAAAAGTTTTGCTAGATTTTAAGTACATGGGTTGAAGTTTTCCCAAATGGGTATTTGCTTCAGCTGATTTCTTTCCTTTTATTCTGTTTTTCTCTTGAAGTTCCTTTCAAGAACGTTCTGGTTATTTTCAGTAAGCAGGTTTGAAAAGCAGCAGAAATACCCTTTTAACCCTATACAAGAAAACAAAGGAAATTTCTGGTACATTTCTCTTTGAAGAGCTCAAGAGTCCCTCTGCTTTGGAGCAACGCGTTTAGTAGAAAAGGAGCTTTCTGTGCTCTGTTTTGTGGCTGTGTCTCCTGCCAGTCTTGTGTTTGGCCAATTTTTGTGCCTTTGGAAAACTGCAGTTTACACACTCACATGAAGTCGGTAGAGAAAACTTGGATTTCATCAGCAAGGTCACTAAGGAGGAGATGGAGGCTCCTTTCATGGAGTTTACTACCAGTTACAGCTTTTACTCCCATTGCACAGTGGGCTGGGCCGGGAGAAGGAATGGAGCACCTCTCCTATGGAGACAGGCTGAGAGAGTTGGGGTTGTTCAGCCTGGAGAAGAGAAGGCTCCAGGGAGACCTCATTGCAGCCTTTTAGTCCATAGAGGGCATTTGAAAAAAAGAGAGAAGGTGACTTTTTACATGGGCAGAAACTGATAGGACAAGGAGGAATGGTTTTAAGCTGAAAGAGGACAGATTTAGTTTAGATGCTAGGAAGGAATTCTTTAATATGAGGGTGGTGAGGCACCTTCAGAATTGCTTGTATAGCTATCAGTCCCAAAGCTAATGCTTTTTGTCTGTTTAGCTTTTAAAAAAAAAAAAAAAATTTTGTTTTGGAGCTCTGCATATGAGCATCAATATTTAGTTATTTGTCTTCTCTGACCCGTTTTACAATCACCTTATAAGATGAAGAAAAAAACCCAGTATATTACTTTTTACAATATTTTTTTTTAAATTTTCCCCAAAGAGTTTCCCCAAAATTTATCCTGAAGTGGTTTCAGAGAATGCAGCTTGTCTTGCTTGGAAATGAAAATATTTAAAAAAGATCATTCCCATTCTGCTGTTGATATTTCATTTATGTGAGATACTGAGATTCATTCAGCAGCTAAAAAGCATTGGAATAAGTTCTTCTAGTGTTCCACTTCTTCCTAGTATAATTTTTCTGAAATTGTTGTCTGATTAGCTGTTAAATAAGTAAAGAAGTATTAAGTTTTAAAAGTTGGGAGCCAAACTTTTGCTTAGAGCAGTGTAAATCTGGTGTACTCTGCCCTAGGGTGATTACTTACAGAATAATTAGTCAGAAAGAAAAAGGCAGTTATGTATGAATATTTTGTGAGCTGTGCATCTGTGTTCAATATTTGTGTGTGTATATATATATATGTGTGACTTTTTAGTAAAATAGTAATTTATCTTTTACTAAGTAATACTATGAGTCCAAAGTATTTCTTTGATTGTGACCTTTAATATAATTTTTTTCAATTTGCTGTTTAGCAGCTGACTTTAAAATATTTCAAATAGTGCTATTTAATATAGCCCATTACAATTTTCCAACCTCATCATAATCTATTTTTCTAACAGGGTCACCTTTAACATGTGATGGGATGAATATATTTTATTAACATCTATTCTTTTTAGAAGGATGTCTGATTGAAAGCTGCAATTTTTTTTTATCCATAAGATTTTAAAAAAGAATCACACACAACTTTGAAAAATTCAAAAATGGGTTATTCTTGGATAAAAGTATATTCTCTTCTGCCAGTCGTCTTCTGTCTTGAATAATATTTTGTAATCTTCTACTGACAACTGACTCTAAAAGATGTCTAATCTGTCCTTAGACATGGCATATAGCTGCAGTTTGCTATAATATCTGTTTCTGCTGCAAAAGACATTTATAATACTTTCTACATAATTTAAATGTACTGTGTAGTTTCCTCATTTTGGGGAGAAAAAAAGAAGGCAATTCAGAGCTCCACTGCTGGGGGCTGTCTGTTAATCTTCTTCCATTGTTTTATTTACATAGATTTATGAAATCCCAACAGAATTATATTTGTTTGTGTGTAGTGCTGCTACTTTGATATAAAGAGGAAGTAGTGGCTCTGCCCCTCATACACAAATTCGTCAAAATGTTTATTCAATTTCAGGCTCATTTGTTTAATCTTTTAGACAACAATAGGAATATAGAAAGCTGATCAACAGGACTTTTGTTTTGACCAAACTCTAAAAATATAGATTTTTTTTTTATCTGGAAGAAGGTTTATTTCTGGTCTGCTCTGACAGAAGGGTGATAGGTTTCTATCTCTTAGTCTAATTAATACCTTTAATCTTTTTTAATGGTTAAACAGTCTCCCTTTAGTTGCAAGGCAGAGAAGAGATAAAGGCACATAAGGCTGGAGGTTAATCCCCGTATTTTATTTCTTAATTTCTGCTATAGGGATTCCCTTTCCATCATTTCTGTTTACTTTTAAGCACTCTTCAGATGCTGGCAGAAAGAGACAACAAAAGTTTGATTAGGGCTATCACTCAAGATTAGGCAGACATTAAACTTTTTGGAATTTAAAGAGAAATAATTGTTAGCTGAACAAACAGGCTAATCTGGTTCTATACCCACTATTTTATTATAACGGCTGAGAAGGAAACAAAAAAATAATACTTTCATGTGGACTGTTTTGTTCAGCTAGTGCTCTCTGCCTTGCATTGTTTCAGAACAGATTCTATGGGAAACGCTGTAGCACAAATCATTATGGATAAAAAGTATTAGGTGGCTGTCTTAGGAAAATTCTGTATGCATTTTCATTGGTTTCTACCAGTGTTAGGCCACTTCTTCATGGACAAAATCTAATGCCAATGTTATGTTAACTTAAGTATGAAATTAAAAAAGCATGGAACTTTAATGGCATTTTATTTAATATGCTCTCACCCTAGAAGTAGAAGGTGAGATTTTCATTCGAGTAATTTTTGAGGAGGTTTAAAGGACATTCTGAGAGGAAAGATCTCATGTTGGTAGAACAGTGGTAATTAGTGGTGTGGGTGAGGTTTTTGCCTTGTTATTTCTGAAAAAAACCCAAACAAAACCAAACGAAAACAAAACCAAGCTATTTTCTCTTCGTAGCCTACAGAATGTTGGAAATGGATGAATTGTTCTTTAAAGGTTGTAAGGACTTATTTCAGAAAGAGTTTAAAGATAAAAATCACCTTTTCTTGACTTTTCCATTTCGAATTTTAATGTTTTTAAGTGAACTGTAGATGTTGGAGTATTCTGTAAATAAGATTAGAAGCTCTGATGTCACCCTTCCAAAGAGATTATAAGATTTAGGATTTGGGCTCAGACATGTACGTGTCCTCAAAAGAGACTTTGGAAAAAATTGGATTTGTTGTTTTTATTTTTCTTTGTATACAAAGAAATACTGTTTCATTAAATGAGGCTTGCATGCTAGGAAAGCTTGAATAAATGCCTTTCCATTTGCCATTGAACTGATGATGACTGTGTTATGTACAGAAATTCTTTAACTAAAAACACAAATCCAAAGACCTCCTGCTCGAGATACAAAAGTTAGAGAAGAGCAGATAGTGTCTGTATTTTTCATGAGTGTTCTTTTTTTTACTTTGGAAAGTTACAACAGCTTTATAAAGAGTCATGCTTCTTCGTACACAACATACTTGTTCTGAGCCAGTTTACAACAGCAGTTGGCAATAAGTGCCAATATTGCCACAATATCTGCAGTAAGAGTTTTCTGCACTATGGGTGCAGGCACCTTGCCTGTGGTGCCCATGTTCTCCCCACATACCCAACAGCCACAGGATTGGAGCAGGCGAACTTCTTCACGCTCACCTCCCTCCCTCCTCCCCCCAGGAAAGAGCCCTTTCTGGGGTATAATGATTTCTGGTGAGGATCCTTTGGGAGGTTGACATGACGTTGTTCCTGTCTGGTTAGGAACCACGCAGAGTAATTGGCAGATTAACGGAAGTGGCTGGAAAGAGGGAATTTTGAGTTCTCCTTGTCAATTGCTACGTGCTGCACAGATGAAATTGGCAGACGTGCAGTATTTTTGTTGTCAGTACATAGGCAAATCAACATTTGAAAAGAAAGGTGGTGTCCTTCGGTTGGCATTTTGGAAAAAAATATGCACATTCTGAGGCACATATGTCACATTTATAAAATATCTCTGAATGGTTTATATTATGGGGATTAATAAACTAAATGCTGGATTTAAAGGTCAGGATTTTAGCTGAATGTTCTATAATGTATGAGGTACTTCTACACGAGGTTTATAAAGTTGCTATACCTTGGACCCTTCAACTGCTTAAAATTTAAGTACATGCATAATTGTTTTCCAGAAATGGATGTAATTTTTTCAAATCTGGCACGAATAAACCCTTGATTGTCAATTATTCTTGCTCATATGATTCACTGTGAATTAAAAACCAGAAAGAATTATAAAATGTTCAGGTTTTTTTCCTCTGTTTCATACTATTGATTTTTGGCTATGGTCTAAATTATTCAAGCTGAATAGCAGTTGAGCCAATGGACAGTATTATAAAGTAGAAATCGGAAAATGGGTTTTCATTTCACTCCTCTCCAATTTTTTTAAGAAGTAGCTTTTTGGCATAAAAGAGAAACAGGTCTAAACAGCCCAAGAGTCTGGTTCTGGATTGCCCCAGATTTGTGGACTGAAGAATTCCTAAATTCCTACCTTAAAACCAATCATATAGTAGATGTGCTAATGTCACAGACATTGAGAGCTCTGGACTACTGAGTCTGAGAGGAACCTGGGCTGTAAGGGACTTTGGGGGCCAGGTTTTCCCGAGAGACTCCTCCCTGACCCATGGAAATCATGAGGATGAAGTTTGTATCTGTGATCGGGTCTGTGTTAGCTTAAAACACTCTAGTTTTTTTAGTGGGCGGAGGAAGCCACAGGAGCAGCTTCCAAAAGATGAAACTACTGGAAGCTCCTACTGTGTCTGCCGCAGAGCCAATCGCTGAAGGCTCTGATGATAGGCAGGCTGCTGGCCCAATTAGAGAAGTCGGTAACGCCTCTGTCATGACCTATTTAAGAAGGGAAAAAGATGCAGTTTTGGGAAGATGGCCTGGCCGCTGGGAGGGACTCACGTTACAGCCGGTTGGGGGCGCTGCTATTCGTGAAAATTCAGACCACGCTAAGAAATTCGCAGAAAACTATCTCCCGTGGGAAGGATCCCACGGCACAGCAGAAGAAAGAAACTCCTTTCCCTCAGTGTACTGAAGAAAGATTTTTAGGAAGTGAAAGACTGGCCAGAAACCCATGTTTTGTCTCCTTGCATGGTCTGTGGGAAAGAGGGAGGGGCTGGGAAGAAAATCGGTATTCTAAAGGTTTATTTTAGTTCTCATTACCCTCTTTACTTTTAATTCTGTTAATAATAAATTGTATCTATACTGTTTAAGTTTTGAATCTGTTTTGCCTTAGAGTGTTTTTTTCCCCTAATCCTGGTCTCAGGTCATGAACCCTTTGTTATGATTCTTGTGGGTGCCTGGTGCTTTTAGCCATCATCAAACCCATGACAAGGTCTCAGGTAGCTTTGTTGTTGCCTGTTGAATTTTGAGCCTTTACAAGGTCTGACATGCCATTAAAATGTAATGGGTTTGGGAAGTTTTCTGATGTGTTCTTCTTTGTAATATTCCATGCCACAGTTTGTGATGAAAAGGATCATAAAGCCTGAGTCAAGAAACTTGTTAATTTGTAAGGCATTATTGTATTTGCCCCTGCAAGAAGCATCTAATTTATTACTGGGGCAGATAGGCACTCTAATAATACAAACAATTAGCATTAAATATCCTTTAATGAGGGATTTGAAAGTGAAGAGCATATTGCCTTTATAAACTAGTTCATTAGACATGAATATATGTTAAAAAATCTATTATAATTTAGTGCTTCATAAACACGAGTATCTTTTCAAAGAGGAATGAGGGAGTGACTCTTTTCTTACGCTGGTCACACCTCACTATCAGGAAGATACTGGCAAATACAGAGAGCAGAAGAAAAGTCATGCTGTAACTTCTAACTCCATCGCATCCTCAGAACTGCCTTTCCATATATGTTACTTAAGAATGGTTTCTTCATATTTCAAAAACATACCTGGTCCCTGCCTCTCTAGGCTAAATTGTGCTTGGGAGATCTTGATTTCTGCAACCTATCCTTTGAATAAAAGATTTCTCATTTTTACCTCCACAATCTTAATAGAAATAAATTAAAAATTGAAAAGGGGACAGGAGAAATAGTTTCCATCATGGTGATAGGCTGGAAAACCTAAAAATGTATAATTTAACTGCAGGATTATACTGGTGTAGAATATTCAGAGGGTCAGGCCTTCACAAGAAATTATTTAGTGCATTAGAATTAAGTGTGATGGCCTAAAATATAGTCTCAATATATGTAAAGCTTCCTGACTGGTAAATCTATTAGTCTTTGAATAGTTGCAAGAGAAGTGCTAGAAGCCGGTGACTTGATAATTAAATTTTACACTGGAAAATTTGTTAAAGGAAATGATTCTTCCTTAGTTTGTGAATAAACCAGGTTACCTAATAAGAATTCTGGGTCTGTAGAATATCCATTCACAAGATAATTTTCTTTTACGATAAAGGAAATTTCTTTTCTCTGGAAAGCTTTAGAACAATTGCTGTCTCTCTTTTGGTGATAGTCTTGGGATCACAGGCACCTCATGGGTTGCCACAACATTACCATTAGTATTTGTTAGTCTCTGTAAGTTAGCTGTCAATTGTACAAAAAGCACTAACAAATATCACCTACCATCACTTTATTCAGTGAATTCACAACCAATTCTGATCTTAACTTGTAAGCTAAAATTCAAACATGCTAAGTAGATATGAAGAAAAGAAAGGATGACTATAGAATTTTTTTGTCATTGAAACAAACATGAACCCCCTTGATAAAAGGAAGGCAGCTAGATCCAAATTCCCATTCAGAAACATGCATCCAGTATTTTCCTATCTTCTTTATCTACAGGGTATTTTAAAAATGAATTAGATCCTGAAGCAATTAAGCTATAATGCAGTATTTTCTGAACTACTCATCGAGTAATCCCAGTCTTAAACAGATAATTGTCAATAACACAATAAACATTTATAGCCTGTGTATGCCCCTTATGAGAAGTGCTTTCCTGTTGCTATGTGTGCTTTCCAGGGAAAGTGCACTTTGCCCAAATCCTATTGTATAAATTGTCCTTTACTACAAATGCTTTATGCATAAAAATAAACACTCAAATTTAATCCATAAGTCCCTTTTGAGTTTTGGAGAAGCATCATTTTTATATTTTACTCATATAAACTAATTTCTGTTTTCCCCATAGCTCTTACTTGAAAGCTAGGAACACTGTGATCCTGCTTCACTTTTTTGAAGTATTTATTCTGAAAAATAGCATTCTGTAAGATACCTCTGAGTGACACTGCTGTGCTCCCTCTGAGTCAAATTCTCTCAGATAAATCTGGTTGTCAATTTTGTTATTGTGAAAGACTCATGTTTTTGACTGCATTTACGTGCTTGCTATGGAATGCGAACAACAATGTACAGGGATGAAGTTTTATTAAAGGAAAAATATTGAGTCTACAGAGTGTGATAAATGTGAAGAAGTACATGCTTTTTAAGGAATATAATATTAGGAATTTTAAGGCTTTTCTTTCATCTTATGGCACCAATAATATTTTAGAAAAAAAAAAAAGACTTTCAAAGTCTACAGGCCACACAATTATTTTTCACCATTGTTTTCATCTCGTATTCCTTTCTGAAGAAAACTTGTATCATTATAGTATCCACCGGTGTGTGTTAGGAAGGTCACAAAGCCAGCTGTAGTCATGAATCGCTACAGAGGCAGAAGCAGCTATGTTTGGTCAATACCAGAAGTTCTGCCATCCATTTGTTCTTCCACCTCCTATCCACACCATTTCTCCAATATACATATCCAAAATGTCTCACACAGAGAGAGATGCTTTCTTGAAAAGCTAATGCCTTGCATCTTCAGAGTGCCTGCATAATCTCTTAAAATATCAAGTGTGGTTTTTTTTCCAGCGTTGTGAATTCAAAAAAATCCCCCAGTATATAAATTCTGAATGAAAGTGTAGATCTTACATCTATAACTAAATCATTAGCAATACTACATAGAATTTCTGTCCCTAAAATCTTTCTTACTTTATCCTGCACATACCCTCCACAGAAGGCTGCTGCTGCCAGAAAGGCCAAAGTGCTGGACGTCTGAGTCTTTATAGAGGTCAGAAAATACCTTGTCCTAGTTCACAGATACCTAGAAACTGTCAGTATGAGCATTTGAGAACTGAACAGATGTGTCAGGAAAATAGGCAGAATGATCATAACCTGAGCAACTCTGGGCATCACAGCCCACTCAGTGTAATGGGTGCAGGTGACATGGACAGAGAGAATCAGCCCTGGACGGAGGTGTGACATTTCTGACTGGCTGTCAGAGCACCTCCACAAGGGGACTGACATAGTCCGTGTGAGTGACACCAAAGCATGGCCATGTACAGTAAAACCCACACTGAAAGGAAAAAGGATGGCCATTATAATTGTCTCAGTCTCCCAGCAAAGCTTTTGCAGAGGCATTTGTGTGTCAGTGATGAGATTACCTTTGCAAACGTATATGTTTACTAAATTAACCACAGAATGTGTAATTTATTTCTTTTGCTACTTCTTCATTAAGCCATAGTGTTGAACTGAATTATATTTGCTATAAAACTTGTTCAGTAATTTATTTTCAAATGTAAGGAATGCATCTGTTTCATATTTTAAATGGTTTAAGCCTCTTACAGCCAACTATAGCTGATTAGGAATGCTGTCTGAAAGTCCTAATTTAAAATCAAACTAAATGTGCTGCAACTTTAAATCTTTTGCTACCTTAAAAAAAGAAAATGTTTCTTTAAAATTGATAAACTTCTTTACCAAGAGTTTTTGTGAATACACAAAACTGGTGAAAGATGAAGGCTCTGTTTTTATTAACATGTCGTGTTAGTAGAAAGCCAAACTCTGTATCACCATCAGTCCAGCCACCAAGTGTTCTGATTAGTTTTACTAAGGAGAAAGACCTCATGTTGGAAGGAAATCACATCAGAAGTGACTGGCCTCTCTCCCGTACTGGAGTGGATCAGAGGTGGAAGTTTTCCTAAGACCTGACACCTCTACAGCTGTGACTATTCCTGTCAAACATCTGTCTGGAACAGCCTCTTATGGCTGTGGGAAATTATCAGCTTCAAAAGGTGATGCCCCAAAATGGAAGGAGAAACAGCTCTACGTTTTCTCTTTCAGCACCACACATACAGCCCCAGCAGCTGCCCGAGAGCTCATCCTTGTGTAGACACACTTAACACAGGTAGAGCCCTTTACCAAATGTTTTGTTGTTGAAGTAGCCATGATAAATATGAGTCATAAGAAAAGGATCAGTAAAGTGGCAAATGTTTGAGCTTCATGTGTAGGACAGAAAGTAGAACTTGAAACTGTGGGAGAGGAAGCTGGGACAGGACAAATTCCAGCTACCTCTGCTGAGGCCACATGTGCGTCTGGAGGAAATACACTCCTGTGTCCTCTTCTTGGGTCAAACCAGAAGGTTTTTGGGCCATGCTCTTGAGAAAAAACAAAAGAGCAACGCAACTCACCAATAACAAAAATGTATTTCCATGAAAACTTCAAGAATTTCAGGTTGTGCTGTATTCAGTAATTGGCTGAGAATCATTTGAGATGTTGCTTTTTCATCCACAATACCTCTGAACAGATTATCAGTATGTTTCCACTTGAAGCTAGTAATTTCCAGTTCTGGAACAAGCCATTTTTTAAAAGTTGAGCACTGTTCAGGAACAACTTTTTAAAAATGAAGCACTTGAAGAGCTCACAATTTTCCACTTTCCCCAGGACTGTTGATAAAGGCCTTCTTTACCCGTGAGAAAATATTTTTCTTTGAAAAACTTCAGCCTTGTTTTTAATTCACAGCATTGTTATTGAATTGCCATATGGCCTTGGGCAAGTTCCTGAACATTTTCTGTATCTTGGTTTATCTATTTAGCAGAATGCTTACACAGCACAGTGCACACATTCTAACACTTCAGAAAACAGGCAAACCAGCCAGGGCCATACTTCTGTTCGAGTAAGTACTTTTAGGGAGCATCAGCAGAACTGCTGGTAATCATCCTTCTGCTTGAAGAGAGAGAGGGTGAGATGTGCTTTCGGTTTCTCCTCAATCAGTACAATACACTCTTCAGGTCTTTGTTTTGGAACAAAAGGGAGAGAAACAGAGGGAAAGTGAGAGATGGACCCTCTCTAATTGGATGCTTAATTCCCTAACATTTTAAGTGGGTTTTGTCTCTTCTTGGCACAAGTGTCCTACGTTTGGGCAGGATGACCACCTTCTGGAGCCATCTTCTAATGCCTATGACTATATTCTGAAACCATTATTGAGTACAGAACAAGGGGATTCTTAGTGGACTAAGAGAGGAGAACTGGAAGCTAGGTAGGAAGGTGAGAGACAGTTTTCAGAAAACACAGCTTTGGGGGGAATTCTGAGCAGAGAGAAGGAAGAAGCCATGTCTCCTACTCTTTGTAAGTACAGCAGGTAGAAGTAAAGGTAAACACAGCCACAAATATTGTGTAAGTCATGAGTCTGGGACCTGGGAAGAATAAAAGGAGAAAAGTGGTGATTTTGGAAAGATCCTGTACAGGACCCAGATCCACCCTGGAATCACAGGGTGCTTATAGCAGCTGGCTACTTGTGACAGCATTGGCTACCTCACTGCCAGCTGTGCTGTGGTCCAAGCCTTCATCAACTCACAGCACAGTGCATAGTTAGTTTTGACTTGCAAGAAGTAAAAGAAGAAATCTCAATGAGATCTGCAGATCAAACAAGACACATAATTAACTTCAGCCTTGCTCTTTCACACTGATCATCCCTACCATCCCTTTTCTTCCCTTTAGGCCAAATTGTAATATTTACCACCGTCCAAAGGAAGTCTTGTGGTGATATAGCACAGTATTTAGATTGTACTTGGAAAAATGTCTGACCATACGTTATTTCTACACTCTCTTTGCAGTGTTCTTTGAATGGATGACAAAGGCAAAATAACAGTATTTTGGTTTATAAAGTCCCTGATGAATGAACATTTTACAGTACTTATGTCAGTCTTCCCAAAGTTTGAAATACGCAGAACTGCACATTTTTTATTATTCCTTCTCTGTTCATAGGGTAGGTTGTAGCACAATTCTCTCTTCTAAATGGCCTGTCGTACCAGTTCCTAATATTAAAATGTGCTACTTTAGGTGGTGGTGGCTCATATGCATATCAAGTAGCAAGTGCTAACTGGGACAGGCCCACAGTGAGCAGTGCTCCCTCACTAGGAGGGCTGGGGAGGGGAGGCTCAGAGGAAGAGCTTAGGGGTGATTTCTGACACAAAAGAATGTGCAACCAAAGTTCATCTTTTATTTCAAAATATAAATTCAATATGAAGACGCAGTAGCAGCTGCTGCACTGTCTGGTTCTACGTGTTGAGGAGCCTTTGATGAAAACAACATGCACTCTTTGTTGAAACTATAAACAAAAATCTGCCAACTTCTTTTAGACAGGAATGTTATACTGATTATGAATTAATTAAAAAAAAATTCATTCTGATGTGCCATGGGAAAATGCGCTCCTTTTGTGGCCACAGGATAGTTTGTGTTTTTTAAATAATTAGGTATGTATCTTGCTTAGTTAAAAAATTTTAGTATTGTTTAAAGACAAAGTTATTCAAGGCTGAAAATAAAATGCTTCCTTTCATTTCTATTAAATTCAGAACTTGGAATTACATTAGAGAGATGTGTTTGAAAAATAGAACCCATTTTGATGTAAGAATGCAGGTGTGGATAAAACCTCTGGATAGTAATCATGCACTTTTACTTCCTTTTTCTTAATAACCCTATGACAAGAATAAAGCCAGTTTTGAAAATACAAATGTGGCGTACTGCTTTGAGAAACAAAATAACTGTGTCTAATGATAGAAAGTAATGACTTTATTTTTAAACTGTAACTTGACATATTTGTCTTTATATACGATTCATTTTAGCACTTTCTGTTTCCAGAATGCATTAAATATTTAATATGACAATGCCCCCATGATATTTATATGTAAAAGATTTAGATCTAGTAATCCAAGTCCACATAAAGCTGTTATTCAGAGCTGCAGCCTTCTAATTTATGTACATACATGCCCACCTATATGTATAAACAGGCAACTGTTTTTTATTTGGAGAGATAGCTCTCAGATGTGCAAACCAGCAAAACATTCCATATTATTGTTACAAAAAAGGAATTTAAGAGTCAACTGTTGTAAGGAATAAAATCTCTCTAATAAAAAAAGCCATATTTTTGTTAGAACTGAACTGAGTCTGCTGAAATGAAATAGTTGGGCTGTGAGAAATTAATCTAAGCAGTGGGATAAAAATTGCAGGTATTTACTCCTTTCTTTACTTCTCCAGCTTTTTGTAAGGTACAGTATCACCAAAGATAAAGATTAATGAAACAGGAAAACCTCAAAAAGATTGTCCATAAAGAAAACTCACAGGAGGATAGCTGTCTCAATCTTGCTTATTTTAAGAAGTTTTTGTTGATTGTTTTAGAAGCATTTTGCCAAGGGGATTTAAAACTGCTGTAGACCTTCCAACAGGAACCAGACCTTTGGAGATACAGATTTATGTTCAGCATGTCAAGGGCCTTAAAAATGTGTCAAATGAATCATTGCCTGCAGGGCCCAACCTCCGTGGTACATTTCTGCTGCACTTTGTACCCCCAGTTCTTCTGCCCCAGCAGCCCAGGGGAAGGCAGCTTCACATGGGGACAATTTGTGGGGAGAAGAGCCAAGGGACAACGTGTCTGGAGCCCATGGCTTCTTGCTAATTCAGGCTATGAAACGGTTTTGAAACTGTGAATCAAGACACAACTGTGCTCTATTAAAGCTCCTCATGTTCACTACTGGTGTATTTAAACTGCAAATCCTCAGAGAAGTTTCTAATTTGTGAGTCCAAATACATGTCAGAGCAAGATCCAGGAATGAACAAGTCATCTTGCTGTCTTTCCCCAGATCCTTGTTTTCATGGCAAGAGACAGACAAGGACCAGAAAGACGCCATTTCATACTTCTGACTATGATCCTTAAAATTGACCAGGACCAGTCAATGGATCATACCTGGGAGCTGTGGAGAGGAATATAGCTACCTTAGGAAGATGCATCCAAAACTACAGCTGGAATATCTATGAGCACCAATCTCACTGGTGGGATGTGATGAGAAGCAAAACAGGCCTTGATGCTGTGTAAGCTCGGTAATAACTAAATCATTCCTGAGTTCCCAACGTTGTTTTCAACACAAGTGCAAAACACAGCCCCATACTGGCTGCTATGAGGAAAATTAACTCTACGCCAGCCAAAACCAGCACAGACAAGTTAAGTATATTCTGCTGTCTAAGGTAGCATTGGTAAATATTTTAGCTATCCTTAGTGACTCCTCATAGTGTCTTCTCAAGCTTGGATGACAGGGAGAGTACTGAACGGGTTCATTTTGGGAAAAGCTCCTCTCTCTGCACTTCGTTTTCTTAACAGATAAAATGAGGGGACCTGTATTCTCAAGCCACCTTTAAATGTGTGGGTTCAAGGAACAAGCACGGTATAACTACTGGAAAGTTGGCTAACAGTTTCCCGTTCACCATCACTCATCTCCTCATCCCTCTTTCATCAAGTAGCACTCATCGTTCTCACTTGACAGGAGTCAGCCTCTTTTATTGTTTATCTTTCCATCTACATGCATTTAAAAAGTAGTAAATACTGAAATGATACACAGTGTATTAAAATAGGTGATGCATGTTGCATGCCTAATGGGGGCTCACTTGGAGCACCTAGCAGAAGAGGAAAGGTGATGAGACAAGTAGGACTGGCACTGTTTTAACTTGAGGAGGGTGC
This sequence comes from Pachycephala philippinensis, assembly GCA_013397055.1. Taxonomy (NCBI): domain Eukaryota; kingdom Metazoa; phylum Chordata; class Aves; order Passeriformes; genus Pachycephala; species Pachycephala philippinensis. The sequence continues at coordinate 128,794 of VWZT01001225.1, forward strand.
TCCAGTACTACAGCAATGGGTATTGTGTAAGCAGGCCGATTGTGACCAGGTAAAAGGCATGGAGCAGCACTCACTAGAAGTGCATGCACATGACAAGTACAATAATTCACTTTGTTCCATTGTGGATAGAAATGTATACTGCAAGAAGCCCAGCACTATACAAACATTTGGTACTTTGACACTATATAAATGTATAAGACCAGAATTAGTCCTTAGTGAAAAGAGAGGAAATGCCATTGAAAACATGACATTGGCCAGGAGGTGAAGGTGGCATTTATCCTGGTGTTTAAAATGCATATATATATATTTATATATTATTATTATTATTCTCTTTTATATGTGTCTGCTTCAGCAAGGAAAGGTAGAAGAGAGGTAGTTCCTAAATGCTACAAGCTAGTTTAAATCAAGTAATCATGCAGTGGTCCTCAGAGATTACCTAGAGTTCAGTCCCACAGCAGACTAGTTAAAAATGTGTGTGTGTGTGTGTGTGTGTGTGTGTGTGTATAGACATTGTATTTCTAAGATCATAAGGTGATTGTGGATTGTCTTTTATCATGTTTCCCATCAAGCTGTGATGTCAATGCTTTCCAATGCAAGTGGCAAAAGATATTTTGCACTGCTTCTTCCATCAAGAACAGCCTCTTGTCCTTACATGGGTGATGCTCATCAGTGCCCATGTTTGTATTTAAGTTACAAGGAATTCTATGTTAACCTCTCTTGTTTAAAAGACGTAGAACCCAACATCTTAATATTTCATCTGACTTATTCCTTAATGTGCTGAAAGGTCCAGATCCATGCAGTTGCTTTAACAACTCTATTGACAGAGTTAAAATATCAGAAATAAAAATAGAAATCCATTCCATTTCTTATGAGAGGGAAGGTAGCAAAGGTGTGTGTCACACAGCATGACAACAAGACTGAGTTCAGAGTTGGGTTATTTTATTCATTTTATATTCATCTCATGCAAAGGGTATTTAAATATAATGCATCAGATGATAGTTATTTTTTTTTCCCTGAAGTCAGAGGAAGAATCACAGCAAAAGAAATTCAGACCTTTATTTTTTTTTTTTTTTGGGTATAGTTAGCACAAGGGAATTAGTATTGATCTCCAAAAAGGTTATTTTTTCAGGTGCATAAGCCCATCATTTAGTGCACATCCACACAACTGCTGCTCAAAACCCATTAACCCATTTTTGTTTTTACTAGTAAGTCAGTGCCAAGGAACCTCCATTCTGCCACAGAAAGTAAACTACTTAGAACACTTGGTCTTAAGGGCAGAGTCACTTTTCTGAGTCAGTTTACTCTTATTGTGCTGGATTACGTTTGAGAGGTGTGAAGGTGAAACAGAGTCTGCATCCAAGGTGCAGCAAGCCAGAAATTTTGTAGCTATGTTCATGTACGACACCCCAAAAGACCATTGCTGGGAAAGTCCTTCGGGAATTTAACAGATCCATGTGCAAGACCTTGCTCTCAAAGAAGCAGAAGCAAGATCCAAGTTCACATTTTTTCTGTTGAAATTTGCTTTAACTTGGTGGGTTTTGATGTTTCACTGTAAGCCTTTTTCTCTCTAGCTTTCCAGCAATGGAAAAACGGTGATAAAATATCTTCAGAAGAGCATGCACTGCTACGGACCCTGCACAGAGTAGAGGAATTACCCATCTGAGTAGAGGTAGGTGCCCAAGGTTTTCTTCATCGGTGTTTTCTAGTTCTTGCCACCCCGAGTGAGCTCTTATTGCACTGTTTTTCCCAAGGTGTTTAACTTTCCCTCAGCTCTAAATGGGAACAGAACCTTGTACTTTGGGGCTGAAGACTTCAGGGGATCACTGAATGTTTTGACAATCTGAGCTTTTATTTTTTTTTTTTTCCTGAGCATTTGGCATTGTCAAAAGGCTGTGAGGCTTTAAATCACCCAGACAATTTTAAGAATGCTACCTACACTACCAACCACTACATGTGGCTTCGGTTTGCAAACACATCTGAGGTAAGTGACAGTGTGCATTTGAATAGCCCATTGAATTCAGCAGGACATTCATCAGGTTAATGGGTATGTTCTTGCTGACCCAGATCTAAGCAAAGATATCCTACCAAGATTTTCTCTTCTTAAAAAAAATGACTGTACTACAGAACAGCATTGAGACATTTCCATTTTGCTTTTGTAGAAGTCCATTGTTGCTTCCTCTGTTATTGTCCACAGCTGGCATGTTTTTTACTATCTTATTTTTCCCTTGATGTTTATAATTCATTGATATATAAATTTGTGAGGTAATAAGGTTTAAAAAATAACTAGAATTAAATTGCAGTGTTGTTATGGGATATTGCTACAGATGTTGACTCAGCAAAAGACTGGATTCCCCAGTGCCATTCTAGAATTTCTGTTAGGAGAGCGTTTATGGCTATGTATAGGTGTTTTTGTGGAACCATATGAAATATGAAAGCACACAAAGAAATGTATAGAAAGTAGAAAAAGAGCTGATATAAGGACTAATTTGTAGATCCTCATCTTGCCATACTGTACCATCTTACGGAGTTTGTTATAATTTTGTAGCAGGAATGAGAGGAAATATCTATTTCTTATATCAGAGGGGTTTTTTGTTTTTTGTTTTGATACATGAAATGCAAGTTGCAAAGCAGATTGCACTAATGGAATCCAGCAATATTCTTTGTTTGTGCGAGTAATTAGAAAGATATATTGTATCTATCTGTTTAAAACTATTTTTCCTAAGGAATGACTGAATTTATTGTTCCATCTTACACTGCAGCATTATTTAGTTTCACATTTTAGGGATGGGCACATAGGGTGGTATAGTCCAAAGGTAGAACTGGCCTCTGGTGACACTACAGATATAAAACTAGATATCCTCAGCTTGCAGAATAGAATGTTTCTAACATTTATATGTCTGAATGGGTTCATTGAAAACATAAATAAAAGAATGGTGAGTCTCACCTTCAATTCCTTCAGGATGGATAGGGCGGAGTGCAGACATTTAATTTTATTAAGTGAAATAGGAAGCCAGGGGTTTGTGCCTGTTTATTTCAGGTGACTGGTTAATTTCTAGATGAAGCTTTCGTAAGTTGTGGTGAAAGAAAAAATTATTATAATTACCACTTGAGAAAATTGTTTTTGTTTGTCTTTCATTATAGAATATCTGTTTGAAGTGCTATGATTGAATACATAGAGAGTAGTTTAGAGTAGGCATCAATTTCCACATCTTAGGGAATTTTGATTTAGAAAATTCAGCTTCATAGAATATCCTGAGTTGGAAGAAACCTTCAAGGATCATGGTACACATTTATCTCCTGTCTGCTGAGAGGGAAATGTGTCTGGGTGTCTTGTGATAAATGTTTTGGGAACACTCAAAGACAATTTTTGAGCAAGGTAAGATTTTTGGCCAGTCTTTTCCAAAGTGCAGGAGTATCCCTATCCTTACAGCTCAGCTTCTGTTAAAATTTTGTTGCTGGAAAGCATGAGTCTCTTGCACTGATTGGCTGTTACTGCACAAGGTGCCCATCAAGAGAGATGATGGTCACGGAAAAAGGGCTTTGAGTAGCAGGGCAGAAAACCCAGTTCTAACTCTATACGGTGAAGAGCATGATTAGTTGATTGGGTTACACAGTACATAAAATTCTAGATGATGAGCTTTTTTGTACTAGATAGTTTGATCCATAGGTGTAATGAGGTGCAATAATCAAAAGAAGAATTTAAAACACCAAAGCAAAATTTGGTTGGACATTCACAGGTGAATGTTGTGTTTCTATTTCTGTCTTGGTCCTGCAAACATACAGCATTAAAATATGGAAGATCCCAGGCTGCCAGCTTATTTAAAGGCAGACAGATATGTTTCATCCAGGGAAAGGGTCTAAAGGAAGCAAGTTATTAAAAATAAATGTCTCACTTTTTGCCATTGCCTCTTATTCATGCCAAAGTTAAGGTTTAGCACTTTGTTCAGGTGGGGTATGAATGATGCTCTGAGCTGACTAGAGATGTCCCTCTGAGCAGCCCTGACAGCTTAGTCCTGGCATCCTCTCTCAGTGCTGTTGAAGCACATGACTCAGGGGACCAAGTCTTATGGGAATGTGTAAGTGTAGGCTTTGGCATAGAAGACAATATGCAAATATAAAATACCATCTATATTTTTCCCGTGGTGTTCACCTTGAAGTTTAGTAAATGATGTTTGTAGAGTACATCACTTCAGCTACAAGAGCACTTGTAGCTGATGCAGGGCAGTAGCTTGGGCATGGACACAGAGCTCCTGCCTTAGCAGCAGTAAAAGCCAACCTGGAAAAGCACCATGCTGAATCCTGCCAAAGGCACTGAGGGCTGAGGCAGCTGACAGAGAAATCTGATGACTAAGACATTGTGCAACTAAATCTATTAGCAGGCCATGAGATACCTAAGCACCCTGACAGTGAAGGCTGCCCAAGTACTTCAGCTAAATAGATAGACACAATCCAATAGTTTGAGGGGTCTGGTGAAAATTATTTCACAGACCGTCTATGGAATTCAAGAACATAGGGTTTTGTTGCAAATCAGGTCTGGCTTAATTTAATGAACTGGTATTAACAAGCATCACATTCTACATCTTTCACTGTCTCTCAGCTGAGTAGTATTCATTAAAAAGAATATATGCAAATTTTAGCAACATAAACAGAATTTAAAATAAGGGATAACACAACAAACACTCAAGAAAGCTTTCTGTTTTCCCTTCAGGATGAGTTGCCTGTTTGCTATATCCTATCCTCTGGTTTGTCCTTTAAAATGCTGGCACTGCATCAATTATAAAGAAAAGGCCACAACCTCACCACTCCAGCAAGGGTAATGGGAAGAACTTTTCCAGTGTTATCCCATAAAACAGACCTTGGTGAGTGGATCAAATCGCGTCTCCACCGGGGTCAGGAGGAGCTTTGCCTCAAGGGCAAGGCTGCCCTCTCTGAAGCCAAATCTCTTCTAATACATCAAGAACTCTTCATGGTAAAATAGAAGAGCAGATGCCATCTCCTTTCTCTGCTTCTCCAGGCAAAGTGTAAACCTCAGTGCACTCAGCAGTAAATTCCTTTAAACATTTACGTGAGCTAAAATTGCTACATCCACTGACATTTACTCAACGTGCAGCACTTCATCCAACCACGGCTGCACATATCGGATGGGCAGCACAGGTGGAGTGTCTGTGCTGTGTGCCTGAGTTTAGTCTTTTCTTTTTCTGTATGATGCTATGCTTCCTCTTTCTTTCCTTTTAACTTGAGCTTCATCCATTGTCTCTTCCATGGCCTGTGAGAGCTGTTATGGCAGCAGATCTCCTTTCTGATGAATGAATGATAGTTCCATTGCGTTTGCCTTCTCTTTTTTATTTTATTTTTTTTATTTATGATTTAAGAGCTTATGTACCCATCCCCACAGCAGTTAGTGATCACAAACTTTTTTTGTCTTCAGATTGCAAGAATAATAACTGAGGGAAACAAACCTACCGTATTCCAGGTCCTAAGGAAACAAGATTTGTGGAGGATTTAATAGGAAAAACAATGCCTGTGGGAGATGGCACACTTGCAGCTGTGGAGGCAGTAGTCCTCTGATGGCATGGCAGAAAAGCAGGAGCAACAACCTCAAAGCACAACGGCTGCTGGCAAGCTGCCATAAATGAACTTGTACTCATGGACCTTGAGGACCAAAGGGCCTGCAGTTCCCGTATGTTTCAGGCCCTAGCCCAAATGAGCTCTGACCTCTCCCTGCATAGAGGGAAGTCAGCAGCATTATTCTGAGACCATAACCAGAATGCATGCTTAGAAGTGCAAAATGGAATTTACCTTACCAAGTGGAGGCAAGAGAGGATGAAGAAGGGAAAAGGAGCAGGATGTACAAATTTTATAGACAGCTGAAACAAAGCATTGGCCTTGCTTTTTTCTCAATTAAAGATATTGGCTGTTTTAAATCTTTTCTTTTGTGATGTATTTGGAAAAAAATTAATTCATCGGTGCATTTCATTAAATGGTAGATTGTACATAATTTTATTTTACCAAATGAAAATTGGAGCAAAGTAGAAACTTAAGCTTAAAAACCATTCTTGTTGTTTAGGTGTATAATTCTTTCTCCTGCTTTGCATGCCTGGAACTAATGTGGCATTAAGTGTATTCTAATTTTAAAGAATTTAATACATGCATAATCTGCTTTACAAGCAGAGATTAGATTTTTTCATATTAAAATAAATTAGGACAACTGAGAAGCATAACTTAGGGCATATTCACTTGAACAAAATAGGCAAAATCTTTCATTTTTTAAATGTTCTTTTTAAAGCATTGATATACTATACTTTAAAGAATATTGTGTGAAGCTTTCATAGTAAAGAACTCCAACATTCTGTGATTTGAAAAGAAAAACTACAGCAATATAATTGAACCTTTGGGTAAGCTTGTATTTATTATATGTATTGACGGTTTCAGTGTATTAAAATACAGAAATGAGTGTTTATATACAGTTAAGAACACCTGACTTACTGCAGAATTATTTGCTGAAAGCAAGAGCAAACTCAGATTTGTGAGATTTTTCAGAAATATTTAGCAACTTAAAATGCCTTCATTTTGGGTTTGGGGTTGCAACTGGATGTGACTCCCAGCAAGGGGGCAGAGCACTTACCTCTGAAATTAAGTTCCCTTAGAAAATTATACCAAGTTCAGCATCCAAAAAGTGGGGCATGGAGGGAGTGGGGGGGGAGTGGTGGTACCTCTCAAGGCAATTTTAGAAGTGCTTCACAGCCTTCACTGTCCCCAGCATATCCTTTTGTTCTCTCTCTCAGTAACAGAAGTCAGTGTTAAATTTTATGAGCAGAAAATAATTTTTCAGACATCAGAATGGAGCTGTTCTTTTGTTGCAGAACATGGGTAAATCCTACCAGACTCTGAATAGGTATGACATTTCAAGATTTGAATAGTAGAGCAGTATCAGGCAGCTGGAATACACGGGTACTTCCTTCTAAAGCTCACAAAATTCTCATCAAAATAAAAAACATGTTCCTTTCTAAGAATAATTTTAAATTATTTGGTCTTCAGTGTTTGAGAGAGTCTCAGGTTGGTACTAAAGAACTTTCAGTCAGCTTGGGAGCCTTTTACAGTGTGTACCATTTTATTTGCACCATATCTCTTTTATCAAATTAACACTAAAAAAGCTGTCATAACAATTTCACATACTTTTCACCTAAGTGACCTTCTCTAGAGTAGATCTTGGCCAAGGAATAATATTACAGGCCTAATCCTGTTTCCACTGATGTCCTTTACAGACTTGCAAGTAAATACACTTGTTTCTGTCTCTCACAAGTGATGAACAAGAACCTGACCTGATTCTCCCTCACACACACACACACACACACACACACACTTGCATCTAAAGGCACATCTACATACAGATTGCAAGAGTTTATGCCTCAGCTGAGTCATACACAGGGCACTACCCGGCCTCCCAATTTTCTTCTCTATGAAAAGGCTATGAAATTCATGCAAGATTTGTTATGGAAACAGCCTCGAGAGTGTTTCCTTCCCTGCTGTTTGATTGCTTTTGTGGCATACACTTGTAATATCACCTTGTTTGGGCCTAATATGGGAGAATTTTGGATGCAAAGCAGATTTCCTGCTGTATCTTCTTCCTATGAAGCCCGATCCCACTCCTCTTTATTTTTCCTACCATTTCACAAAGTAAAGGCTTTTCCTTTTTGTTGCTGTATTGAAAAACTCATTACCAAGCAGACAGGGTGTGAGAGCTGGCCCTTTCCAGTTTGGCCACAGCAGGATCTGCACTTACGTAATGGCAAGAGGAGGTATCAGGCTGAAAGAGGTGGAGGCAGCCTCTGAGCCACGTGCTCAGCATTGCAGGGTCCCTAGCAGCCCTCCTCCTGCCCTGGGGACCCCCAGCTTGACGCCCACAAGGCAACAGAGAGCACCCACCAGATGTTCTCACTGACCTCAAAAGGCAGCAGGGGGTTCATGGCCAGGGAGCATCTCTAAGAGGGCTCCTCAAGGCTACTTCAGGAAGTTTCCACTCCCACGTGCTGCAGTATGGGGTCTGATGCTGGATCATAGCAGGCCAATAAGATATCAAATAATTTCAAAATGGCAGGGCAATGTTTGATACTGACAAATGAGAAGTGAGAATTGTTGAACAGTCTCCAGGCGGTTACCCTCCAGAACTTAATTTTGCTGCTCTCCAGGAGGCAATGGAAGCAAGAACCAGAAGTAGGCAGAGATGGTCCTTTAGTACCAGAGTCAGGCTAAGTACTTGCTACACAACTCTATTATATTTGAGGGGTGCTTAAATCTTAAAGTGCATTTATTTTGCCAAATAGTCAAGTGATCACAATCTTCCCTGCAACTGGACCAGTCTTTCAGTGGGAAAGTATAAGTTTCCAAAGATGAGAAGCTGTCTTCTGTGCAGCAGCTGGCATCAAAATGTCTGGGTTTCCCTCTGATTTTCATGTAAGAAGTGTCACATATCATGTATCAAAAATCACAATTTGAATGCATTAAAAAAAAAATGTCATGGGTGAAGTGGGGACGCCCTTTTGTTTTTAGTCTTTCATGTAGAGAACATACATTTCAAAAAGTGTTCATCACCACAGAGTGCCCTCCAGATCCCATCTTTCAACACATACAGTATGTGCCTGCAGAAAAAGGGTGCCTTTATTGCCCGTGGGAGATTTGCCTTTGTCCAGAGAGCATCCAAACTGTGCACACTCCTGGCAGTGCAGTTTTTGGAACAGGGTAACCTTGCTACGTCCACTGGCTTGGGGCATCAGTGTCTGTAGACCTGTTTTTAAAGAGATGTTTCTCTGGACAGAAGTGGGCACAAACTATGCACAAAGGAAAATGGGTGCTTAAATAAGCTGTGCTGATCATAACCTTTCTGAAATAGGTACTTCCTCCTAATCATGCTTCTAATTATACTTACACAGAGAAGCTCTTTCTCTGTCTGAAACAAAAAAGCACAATTTGATAGAGAAGTGCAGAGGTGGTATATCCTTTTAAATAGTCTGTTCTGTATAAATCGGGTGAGAAATTTGGGAGAGACGTTAGTGGATTAGTTGCCATATGGAAAGCTAATCCTGCTGGAATCTCAGACACATTCTTCATTCCTCCATGAAACACTTATCTTTAAAACAAGTTAGTCAAAGTTTATACATAAGTCTAGTATCCATATTCCCATGCAATTACATGAGTCATCTCCGCAGGTTAAACAGAAGATGCAGATATTCCAGTCTGTTTTGTAATTCAGATCATTTGGATGCATTGGGTAATGTGATTTATAACCATATTTGCACTTTGAAATAAAAAAGGGATTCAGAAAGGAGACACTAACACCTCTTTAAATATATTGCTTTATTGTTCATGCTGAAACCACTTGACCTGTGCAGTACCAGGTTCTTTACCTATACAAATAAATTTAAAGCTTAATCCTTAATAGCATATACTGCAAATGTTCAAGAGCTGCTTAAGGTACCAAATTAGTATTAGGGGAGAAAGAAGAATAACCTACTTCAGCAACAACAACAAAAATAAACTACCTGCTTTAATTTAAAGTATTCTTAGGAGAGAAGGCATTTTTATTAAGTGAAAAAAATCTGGAAAAAAAAAGGTATTCAAAACAAACAAATACATTACTTTGAGTTATATTTATAAAATATTTAGCTGTCTGCTAAAATGGAAAAAATATAACATTTTTATTAGACATATTTATAAATCATTGTCAAAACATTTACTGGAGCTTGTGGTAAACATCATTTATACCTACACTGAGCAAACAATTGTCGCCATATTAATTTTTTCATTATTAGTAAAATGACGGTTTCCTCCAAAACCTTATTTAAATTAGAAATGCATACATTTCCTAGACATATGTATGCAATTATTACTCCAAATTCAGACAATATTCCTGTACTTCTTTATTGACTTTTTTAAACTGACTTTTTTTCATCTAGAATAACTTGGTTTTGGGATGCAGCTTGGAACAAAGTAGCAACATGATTGCATGTTGTCAGTCTGGCATTACCTCCTGCATTCTTTTAATTAAAATATCAGTTTATTATTGTAGCCAATTAGAACTTAAAGTAACTTTATAAAATAAAATTTAGCCATCACGTGATATCAGGTGCTGCACAAGAAATAAAATTATTGGAATTTGGTTCATATGGTTACTTTTGAAAAAAAGTTTGAAACACTGTAGCCATTCTCATGCATCTGTGCATGTGTATTTTCTGAACTTGAATAGATTTTTTTCATAATGCCATGTCGTCATTTCCTTTGAAATACTAAATTTTTACCCATCACTAGAACTACTTCTTCAAAACTTAACTTTAAATTTAAATAAAAAAGGTTCATAAGAGAAAGCAGTATGTCCATACCTAGTAAAGATAATGGATTTTTCCAAAATGAGTCCCTTAAATAATATATTTCTATAGTGTTCATATAGCATTATGTATCCAAATATATATAATAAAAATATACACATAATTAGTACTAGAGGCAAAATAATGTTTTGATATGCTTTTTGCATGTGAAGTACTTGAATATAGGACATTACATTGTCTGAGCTGTTTATAGAAGTTTTTTATATTAATACAATGGTTTGATTGCAAACCTGAGAGAGGCTTAACCTCTACAATGAATTGTGCTGAAAATAAATAAAATACAAAACACATAAAGCTGTTTATCAGCAAAAGTACTTTCACTGGTAAAAGTCCTCCAAATCTTTTCCTTCCATAATCTTCATTTTACATCCCTCTTAGTGAAATATCCTGTATAACAGAAAATATTGTTTGTGACCCACAGAAATCCCATTCTGTAGGTAAAAAAATCGAACAATTTTATGTGATATTTGAGCTTCCAAAAAAAATATATGAAATATCACGGAAAGCGTTTGTTTTTGAATAAGTATGACCTATTTTGAATACCTATGAACTGTTTATTTTCAAAATAACTATAAAATGTCTGTTTTATATTAACATCCTAGTCATTACTAACTTGCCTATTTGCTGCACACCCTTAAAACCCGCTTCACCAAATAATTTAAGTTCTAGCTCTAATGAGAAAGCAGTATTTTGAATATTAGGGAACGCCTAGGGAAGAAATCCAGCCTTAGTTATAGCATTTATAAAGCTATGGATAATTATTTTGAAAACAGTGATTAATAAGTGTCCATTTTCATGTCATCATTGGTAATAGATGCTATCTCACTCAGGCACCCCGCCATTCTGTTTAATACAAGTGTATCCCAGTGTAAAAGGGAGCTTGTCATACTTATCTCTAATGGTGAATGATTTCTCTCCCTCTTCCTGAAGACACTTTGCACCCAATATTCTCAAATCCTATCATGCTACAGGCTGACAAATAAGCTAACAACAATGCAGGTGGCAGGCTACATTTATGTGTAGGTGTATGTTCTCTAGAAGATGTGCAGAACATAACTGAATCTTTTTTTGCTTGTAAATTGGACAAAATGCACATAGGAAGAAATGTGCTCACGGAAAGAGACGCAAAATTTTTACATTTCAATAAAATATCATGCTCTGAGAGAACAATATGCTTCAAAGAATCATCGCGTTTTCAGAAAATGGCAGAAAAATTAAGCACTGTTTTTTGTAATTACTGCTGGAATTCCTCAAAATGCAAAAGCAGAAAGGATCTGTCATTACACCAATGTTGCAATTACTGCCTGTTACTTCTGCTGGGTTTCACATATTTCTGTACTTTTTATGTTTAATTCTATTTTCAAGCAATTGTACTGTATGAAACCGACAACAATTTGTCCTGATTCATGGTTTAGGAGGGGGAGCTGATTAATCCCATGTCAACAGTCTTGACCCTATGCAGAAAATAGAAACATAGAAGGTCTGCTTAACAATATATCAAAAGTACAGTTGCTTGTATTCTCTCCTTTATAAAATTATAAATCACATGCAAATGCAGAGTAAGTTAGGACAGCGTAGCTCAGTCATTATCACTTTTATCCTTTCATCTTCTTACACAGAGAATGTGTTTTTTCTTTTAAACGTTTCAGTGTAAAACAACCAGCATGTCACCATCACGTTTTTTATATGTTATCTGGATACAAAAAGGACCATGTGTGTTTGTTCGTTGGTTTAGGCTCATCTGTTCCTGAACAGAGAGACCTGTACAGCACAGCAATCCCATAAAGCAAAAACACCTTGATTCTTTCCATAAAATGCTTAAATGTCACGGCTCGGTGCTGTAAGTGCTGACTCATGTGAGTAGGCTTTACTCTTCCGAGAAGACTTATTAGCTTTAGTCAGACCATTTATCCTAACGAGAGCTTGCAGGTTTGGGTCCTTCCAGCAAGGTGCTCAAAGATTATTTTTTCAGGGTGTCAGTTTTACAGGATATCCTTTTCAGTTCTTAACATTCAAAAGCTTTCCAATCATCCCACAAATGTGCATATTAAAAAAATTATTCTTCCACTAATGCTTCTGCATAAGTATGAACATACAATACCTGGTTTATATTAGTCTGTCTAAAATTTCTGGGTAAACTAGGTGAAACAAAACAACAGTCTTTTAAAATGTGGTTGGGGCAAGAGAGAACAGAACATTCCATTTTTAGTAGAGAAGCACAGTGACTCTCCCAAGCCAGTCTGGAAATATTAATGAAATGTTAAGGTCTTCTTTTCTATATGGCAGCTCCAGAAAAGAATGTGCTCTTTGTTATTGTAAGGTGTACACTGCTAGGTAAAGAAAAAAAAAAAAAAGGGAAGAAGAAAAAAAAACGGCAAAAAAAATGTACATAACATAACTAAATAAAACCAAAATCTGTGGAAATCTTCTCATGTAAACTGCATAATAGCACTTCAAATGGCCCCTTTCTGTCATCCACTGTAACCATCACATTCCCATTTCTGCTGCAGTCAGGTGAATTGTCAAAGAGCTATTACGGTTGGCTGCATAGAATTCCAAGGAAAGACAAATCTGTGCAATTTTCTCCTTGGACAATAAATGGGTTTTTTGGTGTACCTAGGTTTTCCTAAACAATTTTGGAAAAGAAAAAAAGAGTTTTTCATTTTTTTCCCATATTTTTGCATGTATACGATAATGCAAGGGGCTTTATTTGGGCTGAAACCTTTACTATGAAATTGTAGCCCTTTGATGGATGCACATTAGCATTCCAGTATGTGGGTAAGATTTATATATTTTTCTCCTTTTCTGATACATAATATAGCTTCAAGTAGATACTTAAAATTGTATGATGGCATGTTATATTTTAGTGTGTGTTTTTGCACTATTAAAAGAATTGGTGCACAGCAACTGAAACAACGAAATGCATACACAAATTCAAAAATCATCCAATCTACTACTAAAAACTAATAGCAATGCTAAAATAATAAACGCATTTAGTCTTTGATGTCTGCTTAAAAAAACGGCATGCTCAGAAGTGAATACATTATTGTGATATGTAATACCACATCTTCTGATAAGGCTTATCTCATAAATAAAAAAGACGTATAAATGACGTGTTTCTGAATGGTTTTTCTTCAGAGGCAACTATTTTGTCCATTCTGGTGAGGTATGTTGTATAAGCAAAATGAGAGTTTGATTATGTCTTTCGTATAGTTAATAAACACGTGGTTGTCAGAAACCACAACGAGGTTTCTTGCTGGTTGTTTTCATCTTCTATAAAAAATTAAGGTGTTTCAGAACTGACCTCTGCTCTGTTGAGTCATCTCTGTTTTTTTTCAGTTCAATTTGCCTTACTGATCAGAAGCATAAGGCAGAATTTTTTATATAGTCAGAAAGAGGGCAAAAGGCAACTGATTCCTTTAATTTTTTAAGTTTGATTTTTTTTATTTCTTTTATACGTGATTTTGTTAAAATTTTAAACTGTTCAAATTAAAAAAAAAAAGCAGTCATGGATTTTAATTTTAATTCTTGCTTCACCAGTGAATTTCCTAGGCAATTGCCTGCTTTTCATCTCTCTAAGTAGTAATTGTTAAATACGACACTCTTTATATTTAATTCAGAGCTATATTAAGAGTAGAAATTCAACTGCATTCACTGGTTTTACTTTTTTAGAAAATAAGATTTTAATTTGGTACCTCTCCTGGAAATGCTTTGTTTACTGTATTCCACATGTGTATTACTGCACCTCCCTATACAGTGTTAAGGGTATAGTCCCACAAACAAGTTTATCATTCACAAGGAATGGTCCCTACCCCAAAGTGTTTATTTTTATGATAAAAGCTTCCATTTTGAAGCACTATCATAGCATTCCTGAAAAATAAACCAATATGATGCAGATTAGTCGAAGGGAACCCAGCCCTTAGTCAGAGAGCTTTCTTCAGTTGTTTTCGATAGACAGTGTTACACGGGAAGGGTTTTTCTGTGTGCTAATCTGAGGATTCTTCCTGCTTTTATTTCCTCCATGGAGGATGTAGCATCTACAAAGATACTTGAATATTTTTTAATTTTCCTTTTTTTTTTTTTCTTACAGACAGTTCAGTCTGGAAAATGCTGTTTGCCAGCTTGTTTGTTTCTGTGTTTTGTTTATAAGCAGAATATCATTCATTTCTGCATATCTGCTAGACTGGACAAATCAAGGTGACAATCCATGGTTAACTCTGTCAGGCCCTTTGTCCTGCCGCTTCTGAGGACTGAAATACAATGGAAACAAAGTGGAATATAAAACCGTCCAGCTGCCTTGTTGTGACAGCGTGGCCCCGTATTCCAGTGCCTCAGCCCCTGTTTGCCTATCGATAGCCAGCCCATGAGATGACAATGCAAATCATCTGAAAGCTCTCTTGCAAAATAAAAAAATCATGTCAAGAGGGGGGAGAAAAAAGTAGATCAGGCTTGCCTTGAAAAATAGAAACTCATAAAAGGCTCTGGTTTTGGTACAATTGCTACATTTAGATGTAGGGCCTGTTTTTTTTAACCATGGCATGCTTCTAAGGGGTGCAGGTAGGCTCATGTGTTTAAATCTATCATACGGTGTCTGCTTACAGGACTCTGCATTGATGTTACTTTTAAGGCACTTTATATTTCATTTAAGCATGCAATTAATCATCTTTACAGTGCTGATGTGACTGGCATCAGCAGTGTTATTTAATTAAATTTGAAATTATTGTACAGTAAATACAGGCTTCCAACTAGCCAGTCCAAATTAAATGCTGAGGTCTATTTCTTACCCATGGTGTTTCCAATTTAAATGTTCATCCAAAAGGTTACACTTCATGGGTTGAAATCATTTTTATGTTCTAACTGTTGCTAAACCCAAAGATCAACTGTACGTGAGTCCTGTGCATCTATTAGCTGTAGGAATGTGTACACATTATCTATATTTCTCATATTCCATTTCATATTAGTGATTTTATGACTGATGCTCCTTAAGCACCATTTTTCTCCTGATACTTTGTCTCTTCTGTCATATCAGCCCAGGGCTCCTTTCACAAAAAAAAAAAAAAAAAAAAAAAAAAAAGAAAAAAAAAAAAAAAAANAAAAAGTCTTTCCTCCATTTTGTTTCAGTGTGGTAATCAAGCAATTAGCCCACAAAATGGAGGTACCCTGCTCCTCATCCTGCATCTTACTTCTGGTGGGCTTTACCTGCATGCAAGCAGCAGGCACAGCACTTTGCTGTGGAGCCTGTGAAATTGGCCCCTGAAGAGCGTTCACACGATGGCCCATAAGTGGCCACTGCTTAGGGGGACTCTGGGAGGAGGGAGACCTTCCCAGTGGGATCACTGGAGAATTACGTACAGCACGTGCTCTACCTGCAAATTCTGCACTGCCTACATGAGAAAACGTGTGGCTGTGCTCCTTCTCCTGCAGTACTCACTCCCCAATTTTATAATGACCTGAAAACATGCGCTGAGCCAAACTTTAAATGGTGGGAACATCATTGCTTTTCACTATATATTGTCTTTCAAAAAGGAAAGAAAAAGAAACCAAACCAAACCAAACCAACAACACCATTTGTTTTATGTTACAGCTTTCCACAGACAATTCACAACATGTCTAGCAAGGAATCAGACCAGAAATACTGTCTCACTCCTATCATATATATAATACAGCTTTTGAATACTGGAAAATCTGTCATCCGTTAAGTGCAGCTCAGGTCTTCTGTGTGAAAAGCACAAGCCTTTTTTTT
>VWZT01001225.1:144927-296506 GCA_013397055.1 Pachycephala philippinensis
GTTTTTTTTTTTTTTTTTTTTTTTTTAATGCAGTGCTGCCGTGTCTGCACTTTTTTGAAATTGCATATTTATCAGGTTATGAATAATTTATGAGTGGGGAAGGGAGGGGGAGGGCTGGAAGGGAAAGGAAGAACCAGAAAACATATGCTTGGGCAGAGGAATACGTTAAATGAATCCACGACCAAGTCTTTTGAAGGATTACTTGTAATTACATTTTTTTTCTTTTTGTTTTGTTTCTCTTATGCTTCTCTTGGTCATCTGCTATTCCTATTGTGTTGCCCATTTGGTTTATTTGGCTTTTAGGGAGCACGAAGGGATTGGGGGGAGTGCTCGCTACGAGTTGGAAGATTTTGCCGTGGAAATGAATTGAGCATTTCTTTGACTTCTAAAGTACGGGGTGTTTAATAAATATTAATCCTTCAACTGTCAGACTGAATTATTGTCAAAAAAAGGCTGACAGATTGAGGATTAATGACATGCTTCATAAATTAGAAGTGAACTATCAGCAGAATGTCCAAAGTAGGGATCAAGAACAGACCTGATTTGTACCTTAGACCAGTTGAACATGTCATCTATGTCAGACCTGAGCTCAGACTTACACACAAAACAAAAACAACCCTCCCTCCCTCCCACAAACACACTTCTGCTCTTCATGCACCAGGATCTGACATCTAGATCCTTTCTTCTTTGGGATCTGCAAGTACAGAAATAGCAAGATTGTCTCAGACACCAGATAATTTGATTAGAGTCAGATTCGTATCCTTTTGCAGTTTTGTTAGAGGAAAATTGGGGGAGGTACAATAATTTCTGTTCAAATATCTTAATGTAGTATTTTCCCACTATGAAAAATGCAACATCACAGAAAGATGAAGACCTGGCATTAGAATGGTAAATTGTAAAAATGGTAGCTGCCTCTTCAAAAACACACAGAATTTCCAATATAAATTATGTATTAAAGGAAATATGTTTGTATAAAACAAGTAGCAGTAATTTAATATAAGGTGACAGGATTTTTAGGAGAGGCTAATGTGTGTCAAAAAATATCGTGTACAGTCTTTAATCAAACTCATGATCCTCAGTTGAATTATTGCTTGTAAAGCTGATTTTACTGTATTTTCTAATTCATTAAAAGCAAATCTCTCTCTCTCTCTTTCTCCTCCTCTTTTTTCCTCTTGTGATTATTAGAGGAAAATTAAGTTTAATTTGTGTAAGACCAGATCTTTTTGGGTGCCTGAATCAAACAAGCAGTTATTTGGGGTGCCATTCTTTCTCTTGGCACAGAGGTACACAATATGAAACTGGGCTACCAGAGTGTATAAAAATGTTTAGCTTAATCACTCCCTAATGACAGCGACTTATGTCCTTAGTGCAGTCGATTTGTTTCCTGGGTTTTAAAAGTAGATTATTTCCATGGTGCAGGCTTAGTGTAAGCTGTTGAGAAACCACAAGCACTGCACTTCAGCCTGAGTTTGGGACGTTCGCCAAGGGTAATCTGATTAAAAGGGCATTTTTTACAACATTGTGGTGCTTTGAAAATTCTGTGCAGCCAGATAGAGTAGGGCCAAAAAAAATTGCTTTTTCAAAGCTAACAGTTTTGCCTGAGCAGAATTAAAAGCGTGATAAGCAGCATCACTGGAATGATTCTCTTCGACAGTCTTGCAACCGGATAAACAAAGCATCCTTAGTAACACATCTGTTACAGACCCACAAGCAAATTCATGATCTATTTAATGCAAGATTTTTGCTTGTTTGTTCTGCCTTTAATCACATTTGCGTGCTGCACAGGTGTGAGGTTCTGAGGCCTTGCTTTATCTGTAAGAACGAAAACGTTTCCCTTTTTCTACAGTAGCTTTTGTCTTCCATGACGTGACATTTATAAATGTTCTGCTGTGAAAGTGGTTATTTGTGACGTGCTCTAAGAACCAGTGTTGGGTACCATATTCCTGAGAAGTTTAGCAGCTGTATGTTGTTAAAAGATAATTATCCTATCTCAAATCTTGGATTTCTTATAAGAGATAGAATGTAATACTAATTAAATATGTCATGTTTGCACACATCAGAACATACTCAAAAGAACTGTTCTTGTATAATTTGCCTTGTTGAACTACTTTCATATTCTGCAGCACCTAAATAAGGAAGAAAAGGTAACAGAATTCTCTCCCCTTCTTCACAGCCCTGTGTTTCTCTGAATGGCATCTCTCATGCTGGTCTCCACATGTGCAGATACACAGGGCTGCTTACAGCAAGACATTTGTATACACAATATACTTCAAAGTCACTGGGTTCAGTGAGACTATACAACAGATCAGACTGGCACTAGGTTGTAGTATGACAGGGAAAATGAAATTTGTTTTCTACAAAACAGGCTATTTTGGTTTGCTTAATAAATATTGAATGACAAGACATGGTTTCTTATCTTCTACCACATCACATGGTTCTCTGGAAAGTGAAAAATGTATAATGAATTAAACTGAATTAAATTTTCCAACCGTCTTGTCTTAATTGCAGCTGCTGAACTCGTAAGTGAAGCAAAAGTGCAATGCATCACATACTGCATTTTTTCTCCAAAGAGGCCTTGGTGATAAAATTACCATTATATTTGCTGCAAAATGGATATTTTTGTTCTGTTTATCTTTTCCCACATAGGTCAGAATATCTGTATCTTCCTCTGTGCATATGGCAAAGCATGTTTTCCCTGTCGCCAGGAATGCCTTGACATTTTTTTATGTATCAGCATTTTAAAACTGACAACCTTAGGATTACACGAAGCTTTTAGATACATCGGTCACAGTATTAGTTGTAATGTGAGTTATAGGCAGCACTGCATTTACTCTAACTTAGTTTTACCTGTCGAGATACACATCCCATGTTCACCCATCCATACATTCATACCTACACGTACGAACACATAATTATACAAAAGCCATTGCTTTCAGCGATGATTTTAATGACATTCAGCGTTTCTTGCTGCGCCCCTCTCAAACTTATGTGCCTCTACATTTGTGAGATAAAAACGCATTGATTTTAAATCTGGTGGATGCAGAGCCACAGAGTAATTCAGCCAGCAGCATTTCCAGCGTGAGGCTGCATGTCCCAGAGCGCTGATGGGCTGAGAATAGCTTTGTCAGGGCAGCTCGGCTTGGCAGCCTTTGATGCTGTGCTAAGTTCAGTTTGGAGTATTTACTGATACATGTCTTCAGCAACTGTCAAAACTGCTTGGAGCTATGAGATCCAGGCGTTTTCAATCCCAGTGACCAGCCAGTCTCCCAAGGCACAAAAAACTGCTTCAGGGTAGCTATAGCCCACAAATTCACTTTGTGTGACCATAAAAAAAGGGGGTGGGGGGAAAAGAAATTTTGCTGGGAAAAAGGCTGGAGCAAGGTGCCATTGTGTCACACTTTATTTGCTGTGCTGTTACCACCCTTCCTCAGAAATGGAAACATAGCACAGGCAGAATTGATTGAGAAACATCTGTTTACTATAACTGTTTACTCTGGATGGGTCAGCACAGCCTGGATTTCTGGCATACTGAATGTTGACAAGCATTTCTTTTTTTTTTTTTTAATCTTCAAATTCAGCGTATAACTAATTTAAAATTTTCCTTTTAAGACTGATTTTTGTGCCCTTTAAAATGAGATATTCATGCCCGATAGATGACCTGCTGTTCTCAGGGAGAGAAAGGCAAACCATTAGAAAAGAAGAGGATTTCTTGATAATCAAGGACACCTGTGATTCTGTGTTGCTTTCGAGAGCACAAAGACCTATAGATCTGCTCTTTCTTCCAGAGTAAAATGTCTGTGATCCATAAGAAGCTCCAATCCTTCCTTTTTCTCACCCCAAAGCGAAAAAGGGAAAGAAAGAAAATTATGTGCCATCAGATCAGCTGCTCTCTGTTTCTTCTTTAAAAAGCTGAGGATGTTGCTATTTAACATAAAACCTTGTGACCTTACTGCCACTGCTGCTTTGAAACACCAAGCTATTTAAAGATGCAAATTGCAAACAGAGGGAAAACATCAGAAGAACCTGTCTTGAAATTAGTGTGTTTGACTGAAAATTAGCTAGCTTAGTCGAACTTGCAGGAAGTGTATTTTTTATTCAGAAACCTGGTTAGAGATTTTGTCCACCGGGGCTATTGTCAAAGTGTACAGGACCTTTGGGAGCACAAAAATTAAGGCTCTGTGTAACACCCACAATATTGTGCTTGTGTTTCATTTGCTTATATTTTAGACTAAAATCCTTCAACACAAGAGTCATATGTGATGCATTAATGAGCCTTAGTTCAGACAGACTGAGGAACTGCTGAGGTTTCAGGTCCCACTTTCTTAGACCAAGGAAATGATGATGTTCAGTCAGCAAGGGCTGTATGTGTGCAGGGACGATGTTTATCCATTCATCCAAGCATGGAGGGGACCCTCCACAAACAGATTTCTTTCTTTTGGCAAGGAAGAAAGACCTCAGCTGCCCGTGTCACACTCCTCTATAGCACCGGGATTTGCATTGAGAGGAGATCTGTGGGCAGGGTGATTAAGATGAAGGAGTGGGAAGGCCAAGCAGCTGCTGGTGGAAGCAGAGTGCCTCGGTCAGCATGTGCCCATCCTCACAACTCTGCAAAAGCTTCTTGGCCAGAGGGTTCTCACTATTTACTAATTCCAAGACCTCATTGCTAGATCTGTTCAGGGACAGAGTGAATACAGTCTGTTACCTTTTCCTTTTGCAAGAAAGAGGAAACTGAAGCTACTGCTCCAGGTCTTTCTGGCCAATACCTACATTTCTAAATGCATGCATACCTCGCATTTGCCACCAGCACATAGTCTGGAAATTAAAAGTAGAACAAAGTAGATATACCACATCCCGAGTTTAGTTCAATTTAAAATCACTGAGTGTGCCATATGGACACAAAATTTCTTTAAATATGTACTTTAGTAAGTCTGTCTCCCACGTCTCCACCAGTTGTGAATGGCTATGTAATTTATTTGCATGAATTTGTGTTGCTTTCCTGGCTTTAAGAATGGGACACTTCATTATGCTACCACTGGAAAAATGACTTGCCCAATAAAGGGTATGTATTGAGCTTGCAAAGCTCAAAGCTAAGGACCAAAGAAAAATCGTTAGCTAACAAAATCATGTGAGGAAAATTTCGCACAGAAATTGTTCAAAACAATGGAAGTGTTTGAAATTAGGACTGTAAATAATCTTCAGACAGAAACATCTGAAGATTCAGAATTCTGTGTTTTTTATTTTATCAGTAGGATTTCTGAACAGGCGCAATTTGAAATCAATCAAGATGTTGTTAGGTGTCCCTGTTTGGATTTAGTAGCCTAGCCAGTTACGAAAGCAGCACATTGGTTTAGGTGTTTAGTTTAATGGAGAGTTCTCAATGAAGAAAATGAGAGCTTTGTTTGAGTAAGGTTAGATGAAAATTAGCATTCTGTATTGCTTTTGAAAAGATTTCGTTTTAGAAGAGTAGAGGGATTTTCCAAGTCTTATAGGAAGTTGCTGAAGAATAAAGGACTAAATAATATATTTGTGGAGGTTGATGAAATTGGATAATGTTTCATACGGAAGGTATTTTCATTAATTTTCATTAATTTTCATTAATTTTCATTAATTTTCATTAATTTTCATTAATTTTTGAGGTCCAGAGATTTATTCTGTTGTATCATGTAAGAGTCATTAATTCTCAAATGATATACCAATATTTTACTCCTATTTTCATTTGATTCAGGCACTATATTGCCAACAAGAACAAATATATCCATAGAAACATTCATAACAATGGATAGAGCCCTGTTGCAGAAGATTCACTATTAGGAAACATACTGATGCTAACTTTATCTGTTCTTCTGCACAGAGATATTTCTAACAAAGAAAGTCTAAGGAAAGGCTTGTATTGTTATAATTCTACTTTCACAGTGAATGTATCTTTTGGTTGGCATAAACAGCACAGATAAAATAGATATTTTTCACATTTACTTTTTTAGCACTAAAATTTCTGTGTCTCTAAGCTTTCATGAAGGCTTAGGGTAAAAATTCCCGAAAACATTTCCTATTCTTCATAATTCTGCTGGCAGTGCTGTAGAATCACATCCTTTATAGGTATCTGTCACACTGTGATAGTGTGATACCACTTCTTCGCTTGCTTTAGTCCAGCATGTCATAAATTTAACTCCCAGGAAATAACTTGTATTGTAAAGTGCTACGTTCACTTCCAAGCTGCACATTCAAATGGTGTGATTCTGTTTTCCTTCTTTTATAGGTAAGAAACTTGGGTTTTGTACTAGCAAGAAATGCTTAAAGGTGTAAGTGCTGAGGACATTGCCTTTACTGAATTTGCCTTATACGAATACTACACAAGCACCACAAATACTGTATATCACAGAGATATATACTTTGTAAAATTTCCATTCGCAAAGCAAATCATTTCCATGTGTCTGTGCACATACCAGGTTAGCAGGTTATAAAGTGTCAGTTCAAAAAAGCAGATTCGGTTTTCAAGGAAAAAAAATAGAAACCCAGCATTTTCCCTGATAATATTTGGAAAAAAGATAAACAGTAGCGAAATAAGAAATAACTGTATTTCATAAAGGAAAGTTAATTCTAGGGTTAAAGCATTTAATTTTTCTTATCTTTTTTGATTGAGCTGGTCTGCAGCTTTCTCAGTAGAACCCCTACATGCATGACTTATTCTGACTACTTTTGTTGGAATGAAACAATAATCAATGTATAATTCCTGTTTTTAAAAGAAATACATCTAAACACTATGCAATTAGTCTTTTGTAAACCAGCAAACAGTATCCATATTACATAGTTATCAAAACCCACTGTAATAATTTTTAAATCATCCTACACAGAGAAAATGTGAGGACAAATACTGCAGAAATTTAAGAAATTGATTACCAGTTGGATCTAAATTTGAAGGAAGTAATGAAAACTTCTTTATGCTGTTCTATCTGCTACATGCCTTATTTGTGTTTTAAAGTGTAACTCACACCATTACACTGCACAAGTTAACAGTAATCCCTAAACCAGTGGGAGTACTATGTTCTTTCCCTTAAGACAAGGAAAGGCTTGTAAAATGTTTGAAAAAAATGTGTTGCTGAAACAATTGACAAATTTTAGAGGAGAAAACAAAACAGAATGTAGAAATTGCTGGTCTCCTAGGTAAACTTAAGTATTGACAGGTCTGAATTAATAGAGACTGTTGTTCAAAATGTTCAGTGTCAGCTATATATTGCATTTACTCATTCATTCCTACACTAGTCTTAAGGGGATTGCTTGATTCCTGACCTCTATGACAGCAAGAAACTTTGCTGTATAATAGAAAAATAATATCTATTTTGTATTCCAAAGCAGAGTCAAATACCAAAGTTCTATCATTTTAGCATTTTAAGGGGATATACAGATGGGGGTATATTGGACTCAGTTCACAAAAAAATTATGGAGTTCTTTATTTGCATCTTCACTGGGCAGACACTAGCTCCTGCTAAAACTGGATTTTTGGCCTGAGCCTCTAAGTATTCAACAGAGGGCAGGTTAAAAAGTGCAAATGAGCACTCACTGTGAGTTATCTCCTGAGGGAAGGTGTTGGAGCAGTGTGCCAAGGAGCCTTAAGACTACAGTAAGAATGTATATTTTGTGTCAAAGTAGCACATCCTTTGCAGTGCCCTGAAATAATCCTACAAGGTATTCTCCTGAGGCAGAGTTTAGTCTCAGGACAGATAAGCAGCAGCTGCCAAGACCTAACTGAATGCAGAAATGCTTTACTATACCCACTGCACTGGAGTTTTATCAGACAAGAAATACAGCATTATTTGCCACATATGGCCTGATGAAATTCAATGATCGTCTTGAGCTGGAGATGGCATTTATTAACTACAGTTTCTTTGAAAGCCAAAAATTATGCCCAGAATCTTATACAAAAATTAAGAAAAGCTGACTCTTCGGACACATAGTTACTGAAAACACAATTTGTTGTCCCTCTGGTATGATTCCAGAATTGCTACAGGATTTCACAGATCAGTTAATTATTTTGGTGGCAGGAAAAGTTTAGAGACTGTTCAGTTATAATGTGTATAATATTTAGTTTGTTTGAAATGTGACAAGTTTTTTGGGTTTTTTTGAAAGGGTGAAAACTTTTTCTTCAGAAAACAGTTGCATCTTTATAAAATTAAAAAACCTCAGAGACCACATTCTTGATTGGTTTTGATTTGGTTTTAGCTTTGGTTTTGGGGTTTTTTTATTTGACATGACTCTTGCACTATTTTATTTCTTCCTCCCCCTCCCCCAAAATTTATATAATTTAAATTGTAATATGATTGTAAATAATCATAGTGCAGGAAAATTTTCAAAATTAATTCCAAATATTGAACTGTGTAAACAAAAATAGTTCTTCATATATAAAGCTTTAATATTACATTTATTTAATTTCAGACTCAAGTATCACTGAAACAAAAATTATTAGGATTTTTTTCTTGTCCTTTAAAAATACATTTTAAACAGAACCCACCCACTATTTGTCTTACCCCCACACAAGTCTGGAAAATGCTGGAGATTAGAGCTACAAAACTGGATGTTATTAAGCATACATCTAACATATCTATAGGTAGCTGCACTAAAACTAGATGTCTGGTTAAATTAGTGAAGCTAAGTGGAGGTGGCATATAAAACTTTGTTGCAATACTTGAATATATTCTATATATCTTATGTAGGAGATTCTAAGTGACAGGCAAAGATGGTTTAAACAAAATAGCCCGAGATAAAGGATCTTCAATTTAGTCATTATTTTTCATTTTTCTATCCCTCTGGGCTTTTTTTTCCCTACCTCCAGACTGGTGAAGGTTCCTACATACAGACATCATAAGTGGAACAGTTAATTCATCTACGTGCAATTATTTCCTACAGTCAGTGGAGCTGCTGCCATGACTCAGAGTTTGCAAGTTTGTTCTCATCATCTTTCTGGCAAGGAGTACCAACAGTTTCACAAGAAAGTCCAATTTCCCAAATCACAAATCTCAGCCCAATTTTGCTGACAAGTTTGTGCTTTTTAAAGTATTTGAAATCTGAAGGTTTGAGTTTCATCAGATAAAGAAGCCCAACCCTCCAGGGTTTGACTTTTACCTGTTTTAAGTAGATGAAACAGTGACTTTCAAATTCTTTGCACTATATGACTTCTTCCTGAGCCTGGAGCTTTGTCACCAGTGCCAGACTGACCCGAGACATTAACAATGTTATGTCTGCTCTCCCCGTTGTGAGCAACATGAATTTTAGCTTTGCCAATGTCCTGTTCCCAAGCATGGAGCAAATCCAGTTGGCTCTGAGCATCTCATTGTGGGAACAAAGTTTTGCTCATTTTGTCACTGGTGTTTCAGGACTGTTCTTACATGCATGCACAGGCACACACACCAGTTGTTGTTTCCTCACTTTCTCTAACAAAAGGAGAGCTGTTGTCACATTTTTTTTCTACTCTCTTGGTTGTATTTGTCGGGCAAAGATCATCATGCTCTGATTTAGTGTTTTCAAATAAGTGTGCCCTCTGGTGCAGTGCTCTATTGAGAGACAACATAGCCCAGGCAGGAGAGTTCAGCATGGCCACTAATAAAACACAAGTGCTGCTTTGTCAGGCCACGAGTGATTACTTGAACAAGTGCCAACCAAGAAACCAAACATTAGAGCGCAGCTCTTCAGACCCTCAAGACAAAGGGCCAATTGACTTTCCTCATTAGTTTTTGTGCCAAACATGTAAACACAGTTTCCTCTCTATCTTTGATGCTCAAAACATGCCAGCTTGTTAACATCTTGGGTGGTATGGTGGTTTATGAGCTTGTAAAGACTATTATGTACTGGTGGGTTTTGTCTGAACTGAATAGATTGGCTTATCCTAAGGACGCCCGAAACTGGCATCTTTTTGACAATTTAGAAATTCTGTCTTTGCTCTAATAGACTGATGAAAGTGCCTGAAAGAAATTTAAAATGCACAGGATTTTTCACTGGCACACATGCACATTAAAGCTTTGTTAAAATTAGGGTTGGTCTCTGGCTCACTGAAAAATAAAAACAAAACCCTGCCGAATTGATAAGAGAAGCTTTGGCTGCATAAATTGCCTGATTAAACCTGGTATGTAACCATAGTGCAGAAATCTCACTGAGATTTTTTGCTTGGTATTCTTTATTTTACACTGCTTTTATTTTGGGGACCTCTGGCATTTTAACTTCCTGTGCGTTTACTCCAGTCTTTTTTGTTTCTAAATGTTGTGACTATACAAGATAATGGAAATTGGAACAATTTGAAACAACCTGAAATGTTTGTGAAAGGTGTTGAATTTTAGTCAGTGCACCGGGAATGTGTTCTGTCTTGGAAATCCCTTTCATACATGGTGTGACTGCTGGCATGAAATTTTACCAGAGTGAAACACTGAGGGTTTCTTAATATGGCCACTTTATGAACGACTGTGAATGGTGGTGAGCTTAATGAACTGGCTTCCCTTTTCAGTTCTGCAAATGATATCCATACATTTTAGCTGAAAACTGGAGCTTACTTTTTTCTGCTGTACAAAAATATGATGAGGTTTTTAAAAATGAGGCTGATTATTAAGAGAAAAACAACTGAAACCCTCTGTTTAACTTTCATATCCAACTAAAATTGAAAGAAATTCATTTGCCAACTTCTGTTTATATTGAAATACAGAATCAAATAACTTCCCATCCATGGGTCTAATGAGAATTACATTATTGTCAATGAAGAAATGGTGAGAAACAGGCATGAGTAAATTATTTTGAAGTTCGTTTTAAAGAACTAAAAGATAAGAAAGGGAAAGAAGAATAATAAAGGTGTTCTGGGATTTTCTTCAACTCTCATACACACACACACACACATAGAGAGAGAGAGGGAGAGAGAGAGAGATACATATATCTTTTAAATAAAGGATCGAGCATGCATGGAGTTATCTGCAGGCAGAGCAGTGAGCCCAGTGGGAACCCAGCTGCTGCTGGGCTCAATGAAACTAAATGAAAGAAAGGGCTACATTTTTGGTGGAATCTTGGCAGCCAGATCCTAGCATTGAGATTCTCAGTGCCAGTAAAAAATTAATATTAGCTGAACAGGAAAACAAATGTATGGAATCTAATGGCATGTAATATGATGTCTGATAATGAAAATCCAAGTGTCTCCTCCTAGTCTGTCCCACAGACAAGAGCCTCCACTGTCCGTGTCTCTGGCTATGAAACTTCTGGCCTGCAGAGTCTTTAGAAGGCGGCTGAGTAGGCACACAGGCTCCTCACCTCTTCTCCCTTTCCACTGCAAGGTTGATTGCGTGAAGTTTGGAGGTGCTGCCTGCAGCTTAAGATTTCTGCCTGGGTTCTGTCTGATTTAGGTCTCAGTCTGCAAGCTCTGTCTCTTTGAGGTTTCCCTGCATCGTCTTGAATTAAGCCTAACCCAGGAGTAACAGCAGAGGACTGTAAATCACCCTCTAGTGGATGGACAATCAAATGGTTTCCACCCAGAGCAAGCTGGTTTTCCAAGGCAGGTCTGTACAGGAATGATAAGGAAACAATCTCTCAGCTACAGATATGAGCCACCTGAGGGGGCTGATGGTGGGAATCCTGCAATAGATTAAGTTTCAGATGCTTTCAAAGAGAGGTACCCATACTATTCACATTGAGGGAAAATGAAACAGAGAGCGATGTGCCTTTGTGGGGAAAAAACCACCTCCGGTACACCACCAGGGATGGATGAGCAAAGCTGAGGGGAATTTGAAGGTATTAAAAACACTGTGCAGAACTGTAGTTTCATGCCCAGGGACACTGTCAGGTGTGTGCACAGGTTCAGGATGGACTCCCAGAGGGCCTTCACCATGGCCTGGGGACGGGGCAGGGTTAAATCATAAAGAGGTCCACAGGGTCAGTGCTCAGTCCAGGACAGATTGTGAAACAGGAGTTTCATTTCCCAAGAAGGTTTTATTGAATTGCCTCCTTACACAAAATTGTACTGAGAGACTCAAAGCCAGAAGAGCGTCTGGACTCTTCTGAGGCTCTTAAGACTTAAATTGCTCTGGGAACTGCTGCAAGTGGGTCCAAACACTGAAGACTTGTGAGCGTCCAGAATGGAAGATCTCAGCAATTTTGATGACAGCTGGCAGCTAACTCTCAAAAAAGTCCCCTGAAATTTTCTCAGTGTTTCAAAACTATAGCTGCCTTTGGAATTTAAGGAGTTTTCCCTGCAAGTAGAGCTTCTTCCAGGCTTCTCCATACAGGTAAAACTAGCTTCCAAAGCAGATTCTCAGTGCAAGGGTCAGTGACATATTTGGAGGCAAAGTGCTGGTAAGGTCCATATGAGTAGGGTAGGCAGCTACTGGTGAAATAAAAGAGTCAGTAAGATTAAATGTACTTGTGGTTATGGTTCAGAGAAATATGGGTGGGGGTCTCTTGTCCTCTCCTTCCTCACACTCATTCTCCCTTGCTCATTGCCTTAGGTTACAGGAGTCTCAGTTCCTCCCTGCATTCCTCCCTCTCCTTCGTCACAGATCTCTACTTCCTCCTTCAAGCTGCTGACTTCATCTCGATCCTCCCCCAAGAAGAAGTTCCTCTCCCATATCAAGGCATGTGGAAAGACATTTCAGTCATTGAGGTTCTGCTACATGCTGGCTGTCACGTTGACATGATTTACTTAGGAATGGGTCTTCTGGATATTCCAGATTTTTGAGATAATGTGGGCCTGCTCTCAGAGTAAGTAAAACTACTGTCTGAGGCACATGATAACAGTTTTTGCTCAGGACTGAACTTGTATATATATCAGTCTGTGTGAGACAGCTGCAAATATTGCAGGACAGTCTGTGTTGTTCTTTATGGTTTTTTTTCTTCCTCCTGGATTTGACTGAAAATATCATTGTTACAAACAATATTTTCTGTAACATGTTGGATTTGACCTAAAACTGAATTCGGCTCTGTACCCCTCTATCGAATGTTCGTTTTATAACCCTTAGCCTTTTCACTAAATTTCCTCTACAGAAATAATAATTTCAAAATGTGTTTTCAGTAGCCGTACATTTTTGATTGCCTGATGTTCAGGGTGAGTACATTAATACTGTTCAAAATGCTGTTTGCAGTTTTTGGGCATCTCAACACTGGAATTTCAGCAATCGAATTTGACCTACTGAACCCTGCACGCAAATCCCTTGACTTGATCGCACTGCACAAAGCAAATTCTGCTGCAGTGTTGCTGTTAGAGTGAAAATTGAAGAGTAGGTTATTGGTGCTCTTTTGCTACCAAGTTCACCATGGCAAAATCATGAGCTCATGATAGACCATATAACGAAACTCTCAGCATTTCGATGTATAAGCTAAGACCAATACCTTGACCTTTCAGGACTAGCAAAATGGATACAGGAATTGTGGAAAAGATGTCTGTTCTTATCCTAAGTCAGGCGGATAGATAGGCCCACTGTGGACAAGAAACACCATTCTAGATGTTTGACAATGGTTTCCTACTGAATTTCAGCAGTGTAGTGAAATGGTGGATTTCAGGCAAAATGGATTTCAAACATCACTGTGACAGAATCATCACTGCATAGGGGCAGGGAAGAGAGTCCCTGTGAGAAATCACTTTCTGTTAGTTTTGTCATCAGCTAACTGCAAAACAAAATGACCATCAGTAGATCAGAAAGATGAAAATTTAAGTTAAAAAAAAAAAAAGGATAAAAGCATATGTATCTGTCTTGCTTCCAGATTTAGGCTCTATCTGAGTGTTACTCATCTGATCATCTGCAGCAGAGTTTGTTGTTGGAGATTTGTAGGTTCTCAGAGACAGGGAGGTTGCTCAAGCTCTAGCAAAATAAATTGGTCAAAGTACGCATTAAATCACATTGGAAGCATGTGAAAATTACTTCTTAGATTCTTCAAGTTTTTCTCCTCCTTTGTGTATACAGCAGTGTCGCACAAAATGCCGTTTATGAAGTCTACTGGTGAGAAGAATGTATATGACAGTAGGTGTCGGATTCTTTTCTTGGTAGGGTTCATCCTCTCTTCTTCAAATCCTCAGTGATTATGTAGTGAATTATTAATGGCAAGGTAAATGCAGTTATTCTGGTGGAAAAGAAAAAAGATGTGTACTGTTATTATGACTGAGAAATTGTTACATGGCAAAAGGATAGGCTGTCATTTACAAACCATTTTTCTATTTAAGGTTCTCTCACTCTCTTATTCCTCCCTAAGTAGTTTCACACAAAATTGAGAGACTGGGAGAAGGATGAAATTTCTTATTTAAAGGTCATTCAATGCAGTGGAGGCACTCCCGTTGGGCCTATCCTTGCAATGCTGCCTCAGAGCAGGATCATGTTCGATCCCTTTTGGGTCAGGGCAATCAGAATATCCAAAGACATTTGGTAAAGGGGAAACTGTCACCTTTCTTCTTCTTTTTCTTTTTTTTTAATTAAATAAAAAGATGATGATTTTATAGAAGAAACCAGTTTCAATAAGCCTAGTCAGAGAAGTGAAAGAGAGTCTAAAAATA
This sequence comes from Pachycephala philippinensis, assembly GCA_013397055.1. NCBI lineage: Eukaryota > Metazoa > Chordata > Aves > Passeriformes > Pachycephala > Pachycephala philippinensis. The sequence continues at coordinate 159,431 of VWZT01001225.1, forward strand.
CGATCCCCAGAAAAACAGTCTGTGACTACTGGTATGTAAATAATACAGGATACAAAAAACATCCTTTTTTTCTTCAAGTGCCTCCCCAAATTGTAGGAATGTTACAGACGTTTCATGATACTGATTGAGCATTTTATTGATTTGAGAATATTTTCTCTCTGGTGTAAACAAAACATTTCAAATTCTCTAAAAAAGTGCAGAAATTAGTATTTTCCTATTTCTGAATGCTTTGTCACCTGCAGTTTATGTACCTCATATACTTTTGTCCAATCTCCCCTGTTGACAGCCATTGTATGTTATCTGCACTCAAACCAGAACAAGCAGAACTATGGTGTGATCTCTTTGTTCGTAAGATTACTATTTATACCCTATTGCCATCCCTACTTCTTGAAGAGCACCTGGCAATATGGGATCCCAATCTGCTTTCAGGCTGTAGGAATACTCACTACAATGTGGCAACAACACATTTAGTTTCTAGATGCCTGTGCACATACATAAAGAAGTTCTGTGGGATTCAGAATAATATGTTACTTTTCTAGAAAAATCTTATTTTTCTCTGAAGCCAAGCTTTTTAAGGAGTTAGAAATATGGTCTTTGTTCTTTCTAATGCACGGTTTTATTCTTCTCATAGAACATAATCATTCTGCTTTATTAAACCCATAAAAACTTGAAGGTTACAAAACCTACTGGAGAATGTTTGCACTCAACAATGCCTTTTTCTAAGTAGCAATGAGGGTGGCTGCATAGTTAAGATTTCTGATCTGATCATTTGTTTAAGCTATTACATGATTGAATTTTGTTCTGGTTCGTATTCAGGCAGCTTCTCCAAGTATGTTAGAGATATCATACACTGAAATTCCAAAGTGGGTGCAGGGCTCCCTACTTTTGTTCTTCTGCACTGATAGTTTTTAAAATGAAAGCTTTAATCTGTATTATATAGGATCATTAATTTCTGCATTTTACACTTGAGCAACAGCATTCTGATTATCTGCTGCAATGAAAAATAAGCAGCCCTGCTCCTGCAGACTTAATTACTTACTGCAGGGCCCATCCCTTCCTAGTTATGGCACGCAATCTGCAAATGGGGTCAAAAACATTATTAAAAACCAAATTACCCACTGGATGGAGAAAACAAACATACAACTGTGACCTAGAGGACCTCACCAACATAAGAGGCAAGGCTAGCTGCACACATTACACAGCTCTGCTCTCAGACAACAAAATAAGCAGCCAGATGAGCTCATCACCCAGGATAGCCATGCATGCTATCATGGTATAAAGTGTGTTCTGCCTAAGTGTTTTACAAACGGCGGAAGTGACTGATGTGGAAATGCACCCAAGTGCTTTGGAGAATGTGCCTGCTGAAGAGGTGCCTAGGTACAGTGGGGATTTCTAGAAAAGCTGACTTTGGCAGGAAGGACCAGGAATGGTTCCCTAAAATCTCACTGCATGGCCCTCTTGAAAATTAAGCTCTATATACCAGATCCTTGTAAAAATGCGATTCAGCCTTGAACAAAATTAGATATAGACTTTCAATAAGGTAAATATGTTGTATCTACCAATCTTTAGGAATAGTACTGGTTGCATTTTAGAGCAAGCAGTAGGAGTTATGAAGGATTTGGGAAATTTTAAAAGTGTATAAAATGCAGTAGTGCTTACAGAAACGCATAAAAATGAAACAGCAAACAGACTAACTCCTTTTAAAAAATAGTAACTTATTTGTTTAAACACAGTGTAGAAGAATGTGTTATATTTATGCAATTTCCATAGTTGAATGGATGAAAAAATGGATCTGAGATGGAATTTTCCACGTCTAAAAGTCTAATGGCTGGTAATAGAATTGTAAACTATAAATGAAATGCTGATCCATTTATATTAACAGAGATACAATATTTACTTGCAATATTTCTAGCAGTAGTATGCTAAGCTAATTTATAAGACAACAGGACAAGGAATCTATTGTTTTGAAATCACATAAAAAGCAATAATAAAAGAAAACAATAAAATATTTAAAGTGCATACGAGGAAAATAAGTCCATAAAACACACAGTTAACATTAAAAAATCATTCAGTACCATTTGGAATTTATCTATTTGAATATGCTGTATTTAATTAATTGTAAGCACTGAAAATTGCTGAAGCTTAAAAATATTATTCAGTCCAGAACATAATAGTATAATATTTTTTCTATGAAATAAAACCATTATAAATTCTAAATAATAAAACTCCAGGAAATGGAGAGGGTTACAACAAAACAGTAGTAAGTTATCGACATGCAAAAATATGAGAGATACAAATAGTCTATAATCATGTAGATATCAAGAGGAGTTCCATAGTAAAGTTTGTGCTGTAATTTTAAACCTGAAGAAGCTTTAAAGTAGTTTTAAAAATTTGCATTTGCTGAATTCCATCTGCAAGTCCAGCAGAATGGATCTTCATGGGGTAGCATTTTTTCCCCCTTTAATCAGCTACTAATGTTTTTTCTGTGACCCTGTGCTACTGAGCTGCTGCTTTGCTTTCCTGACATGTCCATCTGGATAGATACCCATGATGCAGACCTCTTGCCCGCTGAATTGAGATTTCAGCCAGAAATCACAGGGACATTTTCCTCTAGAACACAGAAGGGCTTGTCCTCAGTTGGTCAGAGCATGGTGCAAATAACACCAAGGTCGTGGGTTCGATCCCTGTGCGGGCCATTCGTTTATGAGTTGGATGATGATTTGATGATCCTGGTGGGTTCCTTCCAAATTAGAATATTCTGTGATTGTGCCTGTGTGATATCTGAGCTGTGGGCCTCCCTCTTCTTTGCTTTCTGGCACTGCATTTCTGATCCCAAGCTCACTGGGAATCCCTGAGAAGGTGGTGATGGTGAATTGAAGGATAGGGGTGTAGATGAAGAGCTGGGGGGAGAGCTGCAGTGCTCCAGCAATCCAAGGGGTGGCACAGGGAGGTTAGAGAAGGGAAGACACAGTTTAAGACAGATATTTATAGAAATGGCGATTTGTTCAAGGATTGGGAAGACTGGAAGGACTAGCAGGACTGAGGGTGGCTTTCAGCCTTGGAGGACAGCCTTGTTGTGTGGGTACAAAAGGAGGTGTGACTGCGGGGAGCTGGCGCTATGCTCAGGGGCAGAGAGAGAGAACAGTCTGACTCATCTGAGCAAAAGCACAATAAGGACACACTTGCAGATTCCTCTGCTCCGTGGGCTCAGGTGGCAGCTGGCTCTCCCAGAGCTTGGCTCAACGCCGCTGTGTGCAGAGTGTCCAAGTGGGCACAGCTTTAGCAGCCCAGCTCTGAGCAGAGGTGTTGGTGCCTGAGGGGCTGCTTGGACAGGGAGAGCGGGAAGCTTGGGATCCCCACCTCCTCCTGCAGCTCCTCAGCAGCCTGTGCTGCTCCCCACAGGGACATCTGTGGGCTGAGCCTGGTGTCTGCTGGCAGGAACCTGAGAGCAGAGACTCCGGCCTGGCCAGGGTGCCCCCGGCTCTGCCATGGCACGGGACAGCACGCCTGGGGTGCTGCTGCACCTCCTCACCTTGTCCCCACATCATCTCCTCTTTCTGTATTTCGTTTCCAGAATGAAAATGCCATAGCCCTGTCAAGTTGCTGAATTGGGGATGAGAAGAAATGTTTCAGAAACACGAGATGATCAGTGCAACAACCTGAGTAATTGACAGCATGCTCTCTATTTTTATTTGCCTGATGTGATTCATTGTTGCAGGAGCAGCCTTTCAAGGAGAAAGCCTGAAGTACTGTTCTTGCTGTTGTTACAAGGGCTCCTTGCTTAAATATTTTTTCATAATTAAGCTTGTCAAGTCCGTGTCTGGATTTGCAGGCCAATACTTGATATTCACTTTCGTATTCCTTAGGCCAAGGAAACTGCAAAGCCATTAGGTAAAAGAAATTAATTCAGCCTATCACCACTGCCTGACTATATGCTCCAGGAGGAGCCTTAAATAAAATCCCGGCATTTCCCTAATATTTGCACAATGACAGTAGATTTTTTCTTTATACCTCCATCTCAAAGCATTCCTGGAGCAAAATGCACAGCAGTGGTTGCAAAGCTGAGTCCTGCAATAGCACTGTGAACTGATTGTACTGAGGTTTTTTTACAAATTTTTAACTCTTTCAGAGAAAGAAGAGGAGAAAAAATAGTTAAGTTTTGTTTACAATCCCCTGGAGGGCTTTCTAAGTCTCCTTGGCATAGAGGACCAAAGACAACTTGAACTCCTCGGCACATTCAGTGGAAGCCAATCATTCCTGTTCTTTTTTGTCCTTCAGCAGAACTGGGGTCTCTGTTTTGCTCAAGTCTTCCAACTCTCTCACAGATCATCTTCCTGCCATTCCCTGAGATTTTTCCCTCAGTCTCTAGGACAGTTTAGCTCCATTTCCATTCTCCTTGCTGTGGCTTCTTTAAATACATAAAATTTTATCTCTATGTTCCCAGGGTAGGTATTAGTGCCTTTGCTGAGAAAAGCTGATTTTTATTGGCCAGTTAGCAGGTTTTTTGTTTTTTTTTTAATTGCTATCTGTGTGTTATTGTTTCAGAATCTTTCAGTATTAGATTGTGTGTTGGATGTGTAAAACGTCACTGGCTCATTTTAATTATTGGTCACCCCACAAATGGACCTCTTTAAGAGATGCATTGTTTTGCAGGTAGAACTGAAATTATGTCTAGAAAGCCTCCATGTTTGTGGTCACACAACATCAAGAGATCAAATTTTTCTCATTAATCTCCTCAGTTTTAGCGTTTCTTATGAAGTACCACGTCCTACAAATCTGAGGAGATGAAAATCTGAGATTTTGGAAACAATTAAAAAAAACCCTAAAACATTTTTTGTGATACAGGAAGCTAAAAATTAGACTGTAAAGCCTCAAAACATAAACATTTTAAGACAAGGGTCCAAAGGCAGTGGAATGCACAAGTATGGAGCAGAGAGGGTTCTAATCTTGCCATTTTTAAAGAAGTGTGTTATGACTTGTAAATACTTGGAGTCACTCAGCTCATCTTGGGAATGAAGTATGATTGTGAATGCACATAAACAAGGAGGAGAAAAGCTGTCTGGAAACACTGGCTGCTATGTTTTACTTGGTGGTGTACTTTGTGTTTTATTTTACACAGAAATTCTTCCTTTTATTTCCTCTCTCGTTAATTCTCATGGTCAGTGGTGTATGGCTCAATCCGGGCTCAAAGAAATTGGCTTCTTGCATTGGGTTGTCTCTCAGTCATGCCGTTTCTAGGATGAAAGCTCAGCAAACAGCACCGAGGCACACACTGTGAGACAGAAGGTCTGAGCACAGCTCCAGGGAGAAAGAAGTCATGTTACATTCGCAGCCAGTGCTTGGTCAATGGGTTGTGCAGAAAAGAACGTACAGGGATTGCTCCTCTCTCTGGCATGCTCAGTGCTGTTTCCAATGACAAAAATGTCATGCCATCCCTTCCACAGATTCCTCACTAAAATAAGATATCTGTCAGCTAGACTAAGCCAGGCTTGGGTTTAAAACCTGTACAAATAGTGCAACAGACTCATGGCTTCATACTGAAAGAGAGCAGGTTTAGATTAGATATTAGGAAGAAATTCTTTACTCCTAGAGAATGCTGAGGCAGTGGCACAGGTTGTGCAGAGAAAATGTGGATGCCCCATCCTTGGAAGTGTCCAAAGCCCGGCTGGATGGGGCTTTGAGCAGCTTGGTCTAGTGAAAGGCGTCCCTGACCCATGGCAGAAGGGTTGGAGTTAGGTGATCTTTAAGGTTCCTTTAATTTTGCACGGAGCAATTTCTAAGCCTCTGCAATGTCTACCACTTTTGTTTAAATAATCTTAATTAGAAATTATTTCCTCTCCAGTCCATTTTCTTTAGCACCCTGTGCTGTGATAACTGATGAAACATGTTTTCAAGTCTTGGGACTAGAGAGGAAGAAGAAGCAAATTAATTCTGTGGGAAAACTTTGTTTAATGCAATGCTTATAAAGGATGGTATTCATGACAAATCAGTTACCTGAGGTGTTTTGAAAGAATGCAAAAAAAATGTCCAGGGACTTAATAAAAATTTGTTTGAGGTTTAGAAGTAAAATTACCCCTTGGAAAGCTAAAATGGTTTCATTGTAGGAATCCAGCAACACTGATCTTGTTTCAGAAACCCATTTAGTATTTGCATTAATTTCTTCTAACAACACAGGGTTTTTTCTTTTTTTTTTCCCATGAGACGTAAAGTAAAGCCAACTCAAATGAACTTCAAAAATATATTAGTGAAATTTTATGGTAGACTCAAAATTTAAAAATAATATAGCCAACTTGCATGAAAGATAAATTAGGTCCATCCTAGCATTTAAGAGAATTTCTGTTATGAACTTAATGTTTAAAAGTAAAAAGCACTGGTAAAAGCAGTGTATATTTCAAGATAATACTTTTAGAATATTTTCAAATGTTTCAGGCCATTAGATACATATAATATGTGAAATGAGATGATGAACCATGCAAAGTGCCTATCCATATACTCCCATAGAACGGATCTAAATAAATTGCCAATAGATACAGAATGCAAATGGAAGAAAATACTGATAAAGACAAAACCATGCATGTCAACAACACCGTTCAAACTGGTGTACTTAATTAAAAAAGTGAAGTCAATTAAAATCAAAACAACAGTGTAGCATGTACAAATGCTGGAATAATCATTAGGCCTTGCTGAATAATGAAGGAGTAAAGAATTTTTTTTCAAATGAAACAGCAGGGGTGATACATTACACAAAGCAACAATCTACAACAATATGACAATTGAATTACTTCATCCCCATTAGGCAGGTGCAGAAGAATAATTAACATGAATTTTTTCAATGGAAAAGAAACAAACTTTTACGTAGTACAAACTGCTATTTTTTCCCTCCAAAATGATGAGAAAATATGTCAATGAGCAGACTGATTAAAATGAAACCTTTATGCTTATCCTCTGTGTGACACCCTTTAATTGTAGAATAAAATATTTACACAGTGTATTTTCCCATAGGCTAACAGTGTTAAAACAGGTCACCATGGTTTGCATCGGCTTTTGGTCTTCTGTTGAGGCATAAGCATTGACTGCTCATTTCAAAAATATCGTGTAAAAGGCAAGAGTTTTTGAATTTTCAAACTTAGGTATTCAGTCAGGCCTCAGGTCTCATTCAATTTCTTCTTTTTCCTTTCAAATTCAAAATAAACATGTGACCTCCAATTTCAATCTGAGCAACAACTGTTCTATAAAATGACAAGAAGGATTGAACAAATTTCATAATATCTCATGAACTGTAAGTTGTTTCTTAAACTCCAGATGCATCCACTGTTTTTCCCTTCAGAAATTTCCCTACTGAAATAATTCTAAATAGCTCTTTTGAAAGAAATTGGAGAGAGATAGCCATGCAGTTTAGTGAAGGACATTTGATTTTCTTCCTTTATAATCAAAGAGATGGGTAAACACTAGCAGTGGTCATGTTAGAAATATATTAATTAAAGATGCAGACATAATATCTCAAGTGATCAAGTTAGCATACTTAAGAAGCTGCTGCTACAGCCAGAGAGACTGTGGAAGGATTAATGATCATTTTATGAGCCAAGGTTGTGTGCTCTGGTAGCTTTAACTAAGCCATTTTACCTTGTCTATGCAATAGTCTGTGAGGAGCTGAAGACCCCTGGGTCTGTCAAACAACGTGTCCTGTCTACAGCATCTCCCCCAACCCTCGTTGGCCATGGTCTCTGCACAGCTGGTGGGCTGCTGGTGCTGCCCTCCATCCTGAACACGTCTGTAACCCACTGCTGTGTGTCTGTGTGTGCACTGTGGCTCATCCGAAGTGCTGTACCCTTCCTCTCCTCTGCCACTTGAGTAGATGTATGACCATAGCATAGGTTTGCTGTATTAGCCTAGAGATATGTATGCTTCCATTCTTGTGAGTTGAGTTGTTGGGATCAAGTATTGCTAAAATCTAATTTCCACTTTGAATTAGGAATAAGCAACTACCACCTCTCAATTAAGTGGGATTAATTTTCCTTTGAGAGCTGGGAGTCCCATAAGTATTTGAGGCTGCTCTATGGACTAGTTACATAGATTTTCTCATGTTTGGGGTTTTTTTTGTTTTTTTTTTTAATTATAAACTTTCTAAATTCAATCATCTTTTATTTTTCTAAAAACACCAAAGAATAGAGAGCTTTAGAGAGTTGGAATGCTTCTTTTGAAAAAAATAGTGATGCTTTGGGACAACAATGAATTTTAGAAATGGAATGAAAACATAGTAGTTACCAACATGTAAGCAGATATTTGATACTTTTTTTCTGCTTTGATCAATTCTGCTGCTATTTGAATCAGGGGGTCTTTAAACAACTGATTTCTGGAACTGTGAATGCTAACTTTGTAGATATCCTGCATGTAGTGCTCATTCCCTAAATATCCATGTTGATACACCTTTTCTTCTATCCCTCTACATCTTATGACAGACTCTTGTCTGGAGTGGTCTGTCTGCTTCAGTGACCTCTAATGTTCTAAGACACCGCTGATGGCATTTTTCCATTTAAATGTTGATGCACTTGCAGATACATCTTATTTTGATCCCACACCCTCAAGTTATAAAAGCTATGTTGAAAGCCTGGCGGAAACTATGGAGAAACCACAGACAGCAAATGCACTGGTTCTACTGCAGTGATCTGGGAATGCCAGCATGGACAAGGATCTGTTAAAGTAGGTGCTGCAGAGATAAAACCCCTAGGACTGTTCACAATGTTAAAAAAATATACAAAGAATAAGTAGTGTTGTAAGTCCTGCTACTACTCTACAAGACCACTGCCACAACATGGATACCACTAAAACCTCTCACTCCAGGGATGATGAAAGAGCCAAGAGGGGCCAACATCCCTTCTCTGCACAAACTCTGAAGCAGCCTGCAAAGGACAGAAGCTGCAAACCCACACAGCTTCCCAGCCTGTAACTGAGTTGGGGAAAGAGAAGGAGAGACGTGGCTGACAGCATTTTGTGCTGCACTACAAAAATAGTGGGCTATAGAAATGTCATACCCATTATGCTCAAGGTAGTAAATGGCTGATGCTATTCTGGTCCTATGTGATTTACTTAGCGTGTCTAAGCTTCCTTGTCTTTTATCACTGCTCAGTCTTCCATACAGCTGGAAGTCAATTTTATGTGGACTATTTTTCTAAAATGGAATTTTTAGAAATTTCTATTTTGCAGCTTCTGGCCAAACCGTTTTTTCTCCATCCTTGTTTCAGGCTGCTGTATTACCCTTCCAGATAACTGGGTAAACCCACTGTCCCCCCCATCTCAAGGCAATAGCAGACATCTGCCTGGACAGAAGCACCAGGCAGCAACTCTTGCTGCTAAAGAACCAAAGACTTGTTAAGGGGAAAAATATTTATAAGCTCAGCCAAGTGTAGGGAGATATTGTGGGGTGGTTGCTGCGGTGATTAGACTCACTATGATGACCATTTCTTACATGTCTCAGCTGCTTCATCCAGTGCAGATATCCTGCAGCCAGGAATATGGTCTTACTGGAGAAATCTCTGGGTCAAGAAAATAAAATATTGGACTAGAGAAGGGGTTATCTCTAGAGGAGAGAAGAAGAGGTACACAAGGTGGCTAAAAAAATATAATAGACATATAAACAAAAATTGATTGCAGGAGTTGACACAAAAGTAGGCAATTCTAGAGAGGGCTGTTTCATTCAAAGACCTTGCTCTGCACCTCAGTTATGACCTTGTCAAGCGATGCAACCTGCAGAGAAAGTTTCGGTCTGGCAGCATCATCACACTGTTCCAAGTTCCTGCTACAGACTCTTCACTGTCTGCATTCCAGCCCAGCGGGAACTCACCTTTGTTTTCATTAGGAAAGACAAAAGATCCTTCTGACAGTTTTCTGTCCCTTGAATCACTGACATATTATATAAATATGGTGCCTATCTATTTATTATCAGACCTGGGCAGGTTTGCATGGATTTTTCTAGGGCTCAGGTACTCTACTTTTTCTTGGGTTCAGGCATTGTAGTTTTTCCATTCAGTTCCAACAGGAATACATTATTTTGTTGGTGATGTGCCACAGAAAAACCCTGTCCTGACTTCTGGCAGTGTTCAGTGATGACTACAGAGTTAGTTAATGGGCAGTTACATGTTTCAGACTACAAAAAGCAGCCCGTGAGAAGAGTTTGCTAATCCAGCCTTTGAATCCTGCCTCTTCAAAAAATTTCATGCCTACCTTGGCACTCAGGGGACACTTTCACTGAACAAAGGTACAATGTACCAAGAACACTTTTATTTATAACTATTTCTGAAAGCAGAAGTGGAAGTTTAGAGTGTTTTGGTTTGGGGCTCCCTCCTTCTCTCCCACATCTACGATATATTCCTGGGCAATAAAAAGAACTAGCCAGTGCTTGCCTTTGTTTCCAGTCCTCTTTGTTTGCAATGTCCATGCAATCACTGAAAATTTATAGGAACAGGGTAAGAGGCCCATAATCTTATAGCCTAAGGAGGCAAAACTGATGGAGAAGACCTGCTTAATGCATTTTTCCCTATGACCAATTTCGTGTAGAATACGTGAACCATTTGGTATGACCCTCCCTACCTCATAGACTCTGTCCTCTGAAGTAGCTGTCATGATCGCCAGATTAGAAAGTAATACTTGTTGGCTTACTTCCCAGCTTTATTTATGGATTTCTAAGAATAAAAATTATGAAAGCATCTCTTCCATGATCCTGCACTGGGGGTGCAGCTTCTGAGGTGGATGGGTTTGAGTCCCATTTAATAAAGAAGGGAATCGAATACTGGATACACATCTCATTTCCAACCTTTGCTAGATGAACCCTCTGAGAATAGCTTGATTATTGTGATGAAGGAGAACCAGCACCTGAGCAGGAGATAATACTTCTCTGTGGTGCTATTTTAGTTGGTTTCATTTGGGAATTCTCTGTCAGGAGCCGGAATGAAAAATGGAGCTCCATATAAATCAAATGGACATACGTTAAGCCTACTCCAGGGTTAATGCCCCCAGTGCCAAATATTTGAATACAACTGCTATTTGTCAGACAATGTTAGACTGACACACACAGTCTGTATTTGTCTCATCAGAAGTAAATTCTAAGTTACAATCAATGTGCAAACTCATAACCATGGTAGATATTTTTTGCTTTCATCATACGAGTGATCACATGATGTTATTTGTCATGATAACCTAAGCATCATACTTAGGAGATGAACTACATTCATGTTATCTGTGAACACCATGTCGTTGCTCCCCCCTTTCCCACCCCCACTTTATTTGGAGAATAATAAACAGGCTTTTTAAAACAGAATAATCTCCTGAATATTTATTCCCATTAAAAGTAGATGCTGTTTTCTTTCTATGAATATTTTTCAAATAACAATGCTTTCAGCTGGTTTGCTTATAATAAAGGCTGCAAACATTACTAAAGAAATTGGCAGCTTTTATTCACAAGAGAGTTTTCTCTGGAAGGGAAGGAAACTGTTTGGTGAATCCTCTTTCTTGCTTACCCCCAGCAGTTATCACTGCATATAAAGAGGTTGGATGAGCCCTGAAGGAAGTAGGAATGTTTGTCCCTATACGAGCATGTTAGAAACGCCAAGTTAGTGTGACTAATGGATAAGACAGAAAGCAAAGCCGGTGATCTAAGATGAATAGAAGCATTAGAGGAAAAACCAGGAATGCAAATCTCACTTTGTTAGAAACACAGACCTTATGTCTGCTCCAGAGTTTTGTTTCATCAACTCTTATAGCTCATGGGCTCCTTCACTGTACAGAGCAACTGTAAATCCTGCAAAAACTGGGAGAGCTAGAGCCTGTAGAAGCTGATGTTTGTATTCAAAGTTGCTTGATGGAAGCTGCTAAGTGATACTGAAAATGCTGGCAGGAATCCCAGAGTTCGGAGGGAATTTCCATGTGCTGACTCAGACATGAATTTAAGCTCACTGGAGTGCTACACCTGATCCTACTGAGGTTATGAAATCTGGAAGCAAGACTGAATTTGAAGTGAACTACTGAAATTCTTAACAGCATGTGTAGAAGACACAAAAAGAAAGAGTTGTGGATGCAAACAACAAAAAGCTATGGTATATAGCTCCCTGTCATATAATGTACTCTCTGAGGAAAAATTAGAAAGAAACTCACTGAACAATAAGTCAAGCAACATCATCCAGTAACAGAGGCAGCAAAATTCTCGCCCTTCCAAACTGACAAAACAGATTAACAGCTGTTTAATCAGCTACAGAGAATCAGCTATGATCAAAATATGTGGCTGCTGGAAATACCTTAAATTCAGGAGAGTACTGGGTGCTTTAAGTTTTGCCATTTCCTGAATTGTCTTCTTTATATGTCGCTTTTGGCAAAAAAAACCTCTATACTTACATGTCAATATGGAAGTTAAAGCTTAAAAAGCTTAATAAGCTTTTTAGATACACTAGTTCAAAATTACTAATGAGAAATCATTTTTCTAACAATTCTAGTGAAAATGGAAACTCTGGATCTTAGGGCAGGTGTAGTAAGATGACTTTTCAGAAAGAGGAGGCTAAGCAGGGCCCATCCCAGCCCCTGTGAGAGCAATTTACTTGAGTTGCAGGGCAATAATGGGAAGAAACCCTTGGTTAACTAACAGTTATGTAGTCCTATGGGAAACTTGCAGACAAATTCTCCCAACCCTGCTTTTACTATTTCCCTTCTCATTGTCAACAAAGAGCTGCTTGCTGGTTATATCTTTATTATCCAGTAATGCTTTAAAACACTTTAACATCTCTGTTTATATGGGAAACATCATCTCCATCTTTCCAAAATCTTTGAAAACTTATCACCAACCACAAAATCTATTTTTCAGACTCTGGTTGGTACTGTTCATGTCTAGAGCTAATGAAACAATTCAGAAAAATTCATTTAATAAACTGCATCTCTGTCTGCTGTGGCTCATCAAATGCATCATGGTTTTCTCAAACTTCTTGTTGATTTGAAATTTTTATGAGAAACACCTTACACAGAGTTCTTAATGTTTCAATCATTTCTCAACAGTCTCTTGCAAACCCTCAGTGTTTCAGCATCAAGCTTATGATTGGATGCAAACCAGGAAAGTTGCTGAGACTGATTAGAACATCTTCCTGGTCTAACCCTTGCAATTACAAATTGGAAATGTTTGTGTCTGTACAGGAGATCGGTTAATTTTTTTTCCCTTTTTCTGTTATTAAGAAAATTCAGATAAGACCAAGGAAGTTTAATAAGCAGTTGATTATGGACATGTTTGGATAAAAGGATGTTGCTCTCATAGGCAAGATTTTCAGAAGGAAAATAGAGATTTAATCTGTTGTCAAAATTCTGTTTGGACTCAGTGGAAGTGGGATTTTAAACACTGCCAAGCGCTTTCCAGAACCGATTAATTTATTTAGGAAAAGGAAAAATGATTTAACAAGTGGCAACAGCTTTCAGAAAATCTTAGGAAAGTGCTATTGTATGCCCTGCCCAATGAAAAAGACAAAAATCTATTTTTATCTGAAATTGCACTTATTTTACACATATTAATAGCTGGTTTAAAAACAAAAGGAAAAGGCACTGAAATACATAGCTTTTTGTCATTTATTTATTTCAACTTCCATGCCCCTTAGCTTCAATGTCACTTTATTTTCATCGAGCTGCTTCAATTTCATTAAGGTTTCTTTTTACTTGGTGCTAAAATATTTGTGTTGACATAATTAGATCTTATGGTCATGGAATAACATTTATTCAGCTGAATATTCAGCATTTATTCAGTACTTGTCCTTTTTCATTAACAAACTCTAACCTACAGCTCTTCTCCTCCAGTAACAGAAAGCAGAGTTCATGAAATTCACGGTACATTTTCTGTGAATGAAATTCACCAAAACATTAGATGTTTTTGTTGGCAACTGTATGCCCTGAGGGGATAGGAATTTTCCAATTTTGGGTGGTAGCCTTGGTTTTTTTGCTTATAAGCAAGAATGTTTTTGGTTTTAGTTAAAATTCACAACAGGATTTCTTCCTAGAAGTAGAGACACATTGCATTATTTTCACACAGAGCTGTGGTTATGTAGCAGCAGGTTCACACAGCTTCTAGCAATGACATCAGGCCTGTGTGTTAAACACAGTGTTCCATGGGATAAATAGTCCTCTGTGGATGTGGCACTGGTGTAAGCCACGAGGATCTGCCCCATCAGGAACAGAATGCAAAAAACCATTTCTGCAAAATACTTCCAAAAGTTACTCCTGCCTGAAGCAGTTGCTTACTCATGAGTCACCTCCTCGTGTGGTGTAGGCGACCTACTGTAACAAGCTAACTTGTACCCAGCCCCTTTTTAGTTCTCTCACCTCCTTTCAATCTGTCTAACAGCTTTCAAGAGACAGACATGTTCCTGTGCGTGTCAGGAAAGGAAAGCAGCAGCTCGTATCAGCTGAGTGGGTATTTGTGGATTTTGGGAGATGGAGGAGATAATACTTGTATGGATATAAATGCAGGAAGAGTTCAGTCTCCAGTGGGCAACTCGTGTGAGTTCTGGTGAAGGTTTGTTCAGATTAACAGGGGTTTCTGATTTTCGGCTCAGAGAGTTATCTCTCTAAAGGTCTGTAAAAGGAAGAAAGAGAAACTATGATATAGAATAAGCTTCTGGTTTAAAAAAGTACGAATCACAGTGTGAAAACTCACTTTGTTCCTCTAAGATGAACAAAACCTTAAAATTAATTGGAAAGGAAAAAACAATAGTAGAGGCAACATAGCTTAACTGAGCTGTGAGATTGTGGTAGGGTACATGTACAAAGTATTTTTTCAGGCAGATTTGATCTCACCCTTCTCTGAGCCAACTGCAAAACCCAAATCTCTGTATTGGCAGACATGTAGCTGTAGTCCTCACAACACTCATTCTAAACTAATAAGTCTGGCAGAGGGAGAGAGTATATTAGCTCATTCTTAGTTCCAGCAGCTACCCAGAAGGCATTACAACACACTTGAGATATATCTCATACAAGCTACTGATATGCCCACACTGCACAGAAGTGACTGCAGTGTGCTGTAGGGACAGCTCAGGCACCAGGAGTTGTGACAGTTCAGAGTGAGGTATTATACCTTACATCCCAGGCAGACTGTTGCTGAGTCAAAACTGCTTTAGCTGTAACTTCTGTGGCTGAACCTATGAAAAGAGTCCTGTTTCTTCCAAAAATAATAATTAAAAAAATCAGTTTTCTCAGGGCAGCATGTGTGTTTTCAATTTGTGAGCTCAACAAACAGTATTTTAGCCTCAGGTACTTCTGAACATTTCCTGGGTGTAGAGTCTGTGTAATATAACTTCTGAAAAGTGCCTTGCTTACAATCTGCTAGGTCAGGGAAAAAAACTCTTTAGGAGTGGGATGAATTAGGAGAAAGTATAACATATGGTCAGAGGAAAGAAATTGCCACTTTCTTGTCCCTAGCATTAAGCTAAAGAAGCACACTTTAGAAGAAAATAAGCATTTTTAAATTTCTTTTTTTTTCCGGACTCCAGGTATCTGGATCTGTCAGCTGAATTTAAGGCAGAACTCAGAATTACTGACTGAAAAACAGGGCCACCAGTACTTTACTTACTCTTTGCAGAGATAGAAGCTGCAGGTGCTCAGGTGGGAGATATCTCTGCTGTGAGCCTGCTGTGTGCCTGTGCAGTCAACAAGGCCAACAGCACCTGGGGCTGGATCAAGAGCAGCATGGCCAGTACATCAAGGGGCGTGATCATTCCCCTTTTTCAGCACTCCTTAGAGGGCACCTAGAGTCCTGTATCCAGTTTCAGACCCTGGTACAAGAAAGACACGGATCAAGTGGCAAAAATTCAGTGGAGACCCACCGAGATGGTCAGGGTCTGGAGCACGTGCCCTACAGAGTAGGGGCTGAGGGACCTGCACTTGTTTGTCCTTGAGAAGGGAAAGCTCTGGGGGGCCTAAGCAAGGCCTTCTAGGACCATGAGGAGGACTCCAAGAAGACAGACCCAGGCTGCTCACAGCAGCGTGTGGCAGGAAGGAAAACGACAGTGGGCATACGTTTAAACAACAGGAGTGGGAACAGCCCACAAGTGGAAGTGGCAGTCTAGGGGCTCATGCAATCTCTGCATTTGGGGCTTTGCAGCAGCCGACTGTATAAAGTCCTGGGCTATGTGATCTGATCTCATAGCTGAGCCTGCTCTGAGCAAAAGGTTGAACTAAGGACCTCCAGAGATCCTTGCCAATCTCAAATATTCTGTGATCCCGTTTCTCCAATAGCTTTTTTTAGGAAGGTTACAAGCTACTTCACCAAAGCATGGCACAGACTTCCATGGCTCAGACTGCTCATACAGGGTCTCCTAAAGGCAGTAACTGTAAAACATATTTTGATCAAAATATTAGCCCAAAAAAGTGACTCTTACATTCATTTACTGTGAGGTAACACTAGATCTTTGCATGAGTTTCACATGCAAAATCATGCACGTGAAAATCCCTTTCACAGCAGACGTCTTCCTTTCCCAGTCCTTTGTCACTGCTTAGTTCTCCAAGGGCATTTTCCTTCTTTTAACAGATTTTTCCTTTGTTCCCATTATATATAGATATAACTTATTTTACTGAAATTCTTTGTAGTAGATTCTGATTCAAAAATACACGCAAGGGCAGGAATTGGGGGGATTCCCAAACACCACCTGATCTGCACACTCTTAGCCCATTGCAAACTTTTCAAGAAGCCTATTAGCTTATGTTTCTTACATTTCTGTGGAAAGTGAAGTCTTTCTTCACCCTTCCTATGAACAAGAGGGTGTGCACTGGTGTTCAGCAGATAAGCAGTAAAGATTTAGGGCAAAACGTCTTGTTTTGTGTTTCTGGACTCTTTTCTTTTTGGATAACTGTAGAATACCTCTAAACAGGCAAATATGATATACATTTAATTCGGAATAAAGAAAGAATATTCCTTCTGGTATTAGTGTCTTCCTTGGTAAGGACAGTCGGTAGAATCAGCCTTATTAATTGTAATATTTATATACTTACAATGTATCTAACTTCATTTATCATGGCATGCTACTTTCATGCATAATACTCTCACGTGCATAGTACAACATCAGAATAAGCTGGGTGTCAAATCTTTGAATATTCCATCTACAAGCTGTTTTGAACATTCAATTGTGTTAAAACTGTGAATGATTAAAGACTGAAATGGGTAGGTGGACCTGAAGCAGTGAGGGGGAATCTGAGTGAAGAAATGATATGAGAAGCTGACCATAAAATGGTACCCTATTTTAATAAAGTAAGAGTCACTAACCTCTCACAATATAACACTGAAAGAAAACCCCCATATGCTTCACCTGGGCATCCTTCTTTCCTTAAGTCTACTCTAACATTTTTTCTTGTACTGTCTAAAATGTAGCTAAGTACATCCCCAGCACAGTTCTGGTTACCTGCAGTTGGGTACAAATGGGATTTGATCACACAACTTTTATTCAGTATATATCGAAACTATCTCTAGAACTTGAAATTAGTATTTTCAAAGGAACTTAGAGGATTTAGGCATCTACAGCCCTCAGATTTTTGTTTGAAGTAAGAGTATTGTGTTTGGGGTTTTTTTCTTTTGAGAATTTTAGCCTGAAATCTTCAACTCCCACAATACAGCTGTGCTTAAAAATAAGCTCTTTTTTTTGGTTGTTGCTGTTGTTGCATAAAAGTGCATAAAAGTGAGTCATCATTACATTTAATTTCTATGAAATGGACATGCACCATGAAATGAAGTTTTTCTTTGTTCTCAAACCCACAGATACAGCCATTTGTCTTTGGACTGAGATTTTGGTTTAAATTCTTCTGCCTGCATAAATTTACTTAGACATTTCTCATTCATCATCGGTCATTACCATGCCTTTAGGTAACTAGCTAAATGTTGTTGAAGTAAAATTATCAGTCGACTGAATGTCTTGATCTAGTGTAGTGGCATAACTGCAAGGCTACATAACACTGACTCTTTAGTCAGCTGGTCATCTGTTCTTTCTTGTGCTTTGATTTGGACGCAATGAACTGAATTTTATAAGCAGGAAGTTAAGAACAAAGACTGCTCATGGGTCGCTTGTAACAAGAGCTTAGCATAAGGATGTCACCTGCGCTGCAACTTCATACTTGATAGCATTGCTTGCATGTAATTTTGTCAATAGCTTGAATATGCAATCATAAGGTTAAAGTTGCAAAGTGGTGCTACTTCTGGATCATACCTTCAGTCCTTGTTTGAGCACTGTTGATAGAAAGTACTCAAGAAGGCAACAAAGTAAATGGAAATTTCCCTAAATGAAAGGGACTACCTTAGAAAGAGTTAAAGCAATCAACATTAATTTCCTTTTACTCTCAATCAGTGATAAATTTAGCCATTACCAGCTGCTGGGAGAGTTTCCTAACTGCTTACTTTTACAGCTCACAGTTTACAGCAACCCATGGGCTGTTTTAACCTGTGACAGCCTGATTTTCTTTGGCTTCTGCCCAGCCCTCCCCACTGGTTAGCTTAGGCAGATCTTCACTGGTCTCACAGACTTACACAGATAAGGTTCTGAAAAGTTTAATTATTCCCACTTGTAAAAGGCTAAGCTGTCTAACTTGTGGCTGTTGACATCAAGATGCTGAAGATGTCAAAATGCACGAAACCTAGATCATTCAAGTCTTGTCGCGTGTTTAGCTGACACTACCCTTCAGCTGCAGGTAACCACTCTATAGCAAAGATACCTGAGTGCATCCTCTGAGCACTTCTCGGTGGGTGGTCAGTTTGAAACCAGCTGGACTCACACATGCTTTAACCACACCCCTCAGCAGGCCAGTGCTTAACAGATCTGTATCTTTCCTACTTTGTCTGCAGTCAGTCAGGGTTTGGATTAGTCTTAAGGTCTAGTCATGGGACCTGAGATGTTAGGTGGACAAACCAAGAAGTGGAGATAGCAAAGGAATGGCCATCTGGGCTCTCTGTACAGGAGTTTTGCAGTCACAAAATAAGGAAAAAATAGAAAACAAGGAGTGAGGAGGATAGGACGACTCTTCCTGACAGTAGACTAAAAGTTGTTTGCTAGGGTATTTTAAATTAGACAAACTTAGTCAAACTGAGGCTTACCTCACATAAATATTCAAAACAAGAAACAGGATGTTGTGTTGTGCTGCCTTCAGGCTGATGAAGCTGTAAGGTATTCAGTGAAGTAAGTCTTAGAGCACCAAACAAACAGGAAGGTACCTGAGAAGGCCACGGATCAGAGGTTTGATTGTTGTTGAAGAATCTGTCTTTCAATCTGCTTATCTGTGCTAAAAATTGGTTTGAGCACTTCAAATTGCAAGTGCCCAATCTGCACAAAGTGGAAGTAATATGCTGACAAAGTCCTGTACAGGTAGCAATCAACATTATCCTGGATGAGCTACAATATTGCTAAGATGTTTTAAGGAGGACCTGCCAGAGAAGCATTACAGTAATTAACCCTGATTGTCAGAACGTTGGGCAGGCCTGAGCCTCGGGAGCTGAAGCATTCAAATAAATAAATAAAAAATTACTTGATGTGCATCACTGCTTAGGGATGGCGAGTCTGAAACCAGCGTCCTGAGTCCATAAAGATAATAGCTTGCTCACAGTTGATGTGAATGGATGACAACAGGAACCTTTAGAGGTGATTTGCAAAGGCAAAAAAAAAAAAAAAGGGTTGGGTTGTACCATTTTCACTTTTTTTGTGATGACTAAAGAAGGCTTGAAAGCCTCTGCCCTTCCTCACATTTCACATCTTATCTGATCTGTTTTCCTGGATGATTCTACAACAGGGTAGAAGGAAAGTATAGTTATGACGCCACACCATACCATGGAAATAATACTGGGTCAGGAGAGAAAAGAATTTTTTTTTAAATTAAAACCACTGAGGTCTTTGTGGGTTTTTTTAATGCATATTTTTGGGAGCAGCTAGTTAATTCCAAACTCCTTTCTTAGAGGTTTTACTTCTACCGCCTTCAAGATTCAGTACTTCCAGTTCTACAAACAAATGCAGAAAAAAAATGCTAATCCATTTCTTTGTGTACTCCACAGATATCTCCCAGGAAATAAAATGAGACCTGATATTACCAGTATGTTTAGTCAAAAAAAAAAAAAAAAAAAAAAAAAAAAAAGAGTATAAAATAAGTGTGAAGCTGCCACTCTGTTTTGTCACACAGCAAAACAAGGAATGATGGTAAGTGACATAATGCCATTCTCTCTGCCATCTTTGAATCTGTAAATGCTGCAATATTAAAAGATGTGTGTTTAAGCTCTTAAATGAGATATCGTGTAAATAGCATCAATATCTGACACATTAGCATGCAGAAGTTGCTACAGCAGCCTATTTAGCATGAGTAAGTCAACAGGATTGAAAGAAACTTGGAGATAAAAAACATGTTCCAGGAAAAAGGTACACTGCAAAAAAATGCATAGGACTGGGTTTTTCTGGCAAATTGCATTCTCTTATCTCACAAATCAAGATTGGTTTGGGGGAGCTCAGCAGTGGCATTTACTACCAGAGAGGGAGTAGGAATAATCAAAGCTGACCCAAACAGTATAAACAGATATTCCACATGAGGTAAAATTTTGAATGATTTATGATAAACAAAGCATTCATTAAATCTCTCTGAAAATAAGCACAGATAAGGCAACAGTCACAGATGGCCAAAAGATCAATCAGAAAATAACCCACAGGAAGCTTAGTGCCTACAGTAATTGACATAATCAGCAAATCAATTTCTGATGGTACAAACACTTCTGCATTCAGTCTGTTTCCCTGTGCTGTAGATCATTTGTTATGTCATTCTGATCACTGTTGCCCAATATAAGCTTGTAATAGTTTTGAGAAGTTCAGGTACTTTCTGGAGTTTACTTTCCACATGCTCACAAAGATGCCAGGCGAGGGCCAGGTTACTGTTTCTGGTAAGTGAGTACTTATATGATATTTACTTTTGAGATGTAGCTTTATCCCCAGATGTTGTCCATTTTTGTATAAAAATAGAGAGCCCTGGGACACTGTGAACCTTTGTGCGAGATGTTCCTTCACAGTGATTACAAGGGAAGAAGTGCACAAACCTGGTTGCTGAAGAGGGTTTCAGGCTAAGCCTTTAGGTCATTCATCAGAGCAACAGCAATGCCTTCCACAGTTTAAAGATTACTGCTCAAAGTCGTAATGGAGACAACTTTTCAGAAAAAAAAAAAAATCTATTATTTCAGCATAACTAAAGCACTTTTCAAAATGTGAAAGATTTAAAAGTAAAAATGGGGTATATTGCCATATCTGCCAGAATAAAGGAGGGAGAAAGGAATTTTGTCTGGAGATACACAGGCTGTGGCACTGAATCAGAGACAGAGTTTAATGTTTCTCTCAGGCAGTAGATTGCCAGCTGTGAGTAGGAGCATATTTTGTTTGCTGGTGTGATCAGTAGAAATCATATGTTAGTAATTTACAGCTGCCTACCTGCCTATAAAGTGCTTATCTGTGCACTACCCAGAAGTTTAAAGTTGTTTGGAAGCATAATAGTTGAAAAGTGTTGAGGTATTGATGGATATTTATGTCTGTTCAGCTGAGCAAAGTAGTCCACTGCTTATTTCAATAGACCTGAGTACAGAACTATAATGTTATTTGTGTGCTTGTGCAATATTAGAAACGTACTGCGTGTCCTAAGTTGTGGCACATCATTCAGAAATATCAGTCTGGGAATCTGATATGTTTTGTAGCTAGTGGACATTTTTTATACCTTCACAGAAAAGAGAGTATCATTTGGGAATGCCTAAAGGAAGACAGCAAGAACTATCTGAAAGGGGATTTTTGGGTTTTGTTTTTTCGTAAAATTCAGATCCATTATTGGAGCAAAGAAATACACAATGGATGTGATGCATACAGGCAAAACAGTAATGCTGTAAATAATATATAATTCAGGTCTATATTCCGTTTTTGTGATTTCACTTATATTTTAAGTCCAGGATGTTCAATGATGCGTACTGATTTTTGATGTACAAGATGAAATACTGTAATTATTCAGTGTCTGGAAATGCTGAGCTCATACCCCTTCCTCCATCCTCAACCCTTCAGCCACTTTCCAGATTTCTTTTGAACACAAGTCAATAGTTTCTTCTCACATCTCTTTATCTGCCTGTAAAGGCCTCCCTTTACAACCACCTGTTGCTGAGGGGATATCTCAGTTCACAGGCTCCTGGTGCAACACCTCAGAACAGTTCCCTCAGAGCTACTGCACTCTATTATTATGTCAGTATTGTTTCCTGATGTAGTAAATATGAAAACTACATTTCTTACAAGGAATTAGATTGTATGGTTTCTTTGCTAGGTTTAGTGAATGCACTAACTCCCTCCTTTATAACTAGTAATAAATAGTAATAAAACCTTTTGCTGACATTTTAAAGAATAGTGCAGAATGCAGGTAAAACACTGCAGAATTGATTTTGCACTTATCAGACAAGAAGAAATGTAATTATATTGCATTTCCCCAGGGACTGTTTTTCTTTTATCTAGCCTCTTTATTTAAAAAAAACCAAACCTGTAAGAATTCAGTAATCTTCTATGGATGTCAGAAGGATTCCAATCCACTGCAATTCCTGGACTTTTTTCAGAGAGGCCTGTCCTCCTTTGTTGGACCACTGTGGTTCTCTATTTGTACGCTATTATTTCTGCAAAATTCCAACTGGACCCAATTTTTCTGCAGAATTATGGGCTCTAAAGTGAAGCCTTTAGATCTCCTATTACAGATTGCTGCTTTGCAGAGCCTTGTGTCACTCTGCTAAGACAGAATCAAGCAAACGTCCTCCTCTTTGGTTCTTGTCAGTGATCAGGTAAGCTCCTTTGTTATGTTTTGGACCACATGCACACAGGAGTACACCTGTGTTTTACATTTCTGTAGAAGATAATTTTTATCTTATTCATTCTTTTAACTGTATTTTCTTCTTGGAATGAACGGGACTGTGGGGGATGAACCCCTCACTGATATGAGGCAATAGAAGAACAATAGAAACATTTTTGGTTCCTATTGTCACATGTAATTTCTCTGCATTCCTGAATTTTACCCATGTATTCCTGAATTTTGCCCATCAACCCATACTGTCAGTTGATGGTTAACAAGGCATCCTGATGCTCAAAGAAGAGGTCTGTACCTGTGAAATGGTGTTGGACTAGAAAGACAGAAAACATTTTTTATCTAAATAAAGGTGAGGATATCTGACCTCTTGGAAATAAAGTACCACTTCCAGGCTCTTCTTGGTGGTGCCAAGCAATAGGACAAGAGGCAACAGACAGAAACTGATGCACAGGAAGTTCCACCTAAACATGAAGAAGAGCTTCTTTACTGTGTGGGTGACTGAGCACTGGAACAGGTTGCCCAGAGAGATTGTGAAGTCTCCCTCACTGGAGATATGCAGGAACCATCTGGATGCAATCCTGTGCCATGTGCTCTGGGATGACCCTGCCTGAGCAGGGATGTTGGAACAGATGACCCTCTGTAGTCCCTTCCAACTTTACCCATTCTGTGATTTTAAAACTGGTTGGAAAGATAACCACTGACCTAAATGAATGCTTGCTCCTGCCTGAGAAATATCCAAATAAACTTTGATGCTATCACGTTTCAAGTAATAAATTCAAATGCCAACCACTTCATGATTTAAAAGCCTGCAAACTATTGCAACCCAGTTATCCCTTTTTGTACTACTTTGCAGTTTCTGCAGCATCACAGAGATTGTCCAATGAGTAGAGTTTGAAAATAATAGATAATTTTAAAAGTCTTTAAAAAAATAATTTAATTACTTTTCATTTCTCCTACTTGCACTTGATAAATGAACATATTAAACTGTGAAGACTCAGGAGCCTCCAAAAGCCTTTGATGTGTATTAGAATAATCTAATAATTAACCTCAGGATTCACCAGCATGACTCATTGAGGTGAAGTGAAACAGCGCTTATAATGAAGGGAATTCCAGATCTGCCAGCCCCAAGGAACCAAGCCAACTTCATTCTCCTCCACTTTGTCATGGAGAGCTCTGAGCTCCCCCGATCTACCTTTTGGTGCATTTCATTCTTGATGAGAGGCTCTTTTTCAGTGCAGCTTTTTTTTAAACAGCTGGGCACATCATTTTTAAAAGACAATATTGAGAAATAACATTTGGCTTACATAATACATATATGCAAGAAGAAGATATATTTTCTCTCTGGACTATTTTTTTTCCAGTACCTGATATTAGAGAGCACTGTTCAGCCTGAGGTATCTATTAAATAGTTTATATTGGCGTGGTTACCTGAATTAAGAGTAAGCCCTCTCTTCAGAGTGAGAAGGCCTATGCTCACAACATCCCCTGCATCTTTGGCTATTACAGCATGGATACCAGTCTTACCTCTGCTCTAGAGAAGGACAGCACTTCAGCTCCTACAAGTACCATTGAACAGATGCCAGTTTTGTGTTAGTAAATTGCTCCCCTTGCCTTTAAGTACAAGGGTAACGATTCATAATAATGCAACTTCTTATTTGTACCAGGGTCAGAAGTGGTCACTGATTTTATGTACTCAGATTAAGTAAGTACTTTCATCCTGAATTTGTAATGTACTGGAAAGCATCAATGCCAATTGGACCGAATTGTAAACGAGGGCATCAGCAGCTCCCTGAAAATGAACACTCAAAACCAGGAACTGATTAAGGAGTGGACATTTAAAAACCCGTGCAGCAGTTTCTGTTGTCTGTGACTCTCTGGGTGCTTTTATAATGTGCTGTGGGAGCCAAGGTAGCCTCAGACTCTCTGAAGATGGCCACAGTGAGGATTGACCAGCCAGGGTCACTGTGTTGCTTTCATTCACAGTATGGTTCAGGAGGAAGGGTGTTGACAGAAATGTCTACAGACTTGAGAAGTGGTAATAATAAGAAAAAATTACACAAGGCAATGCTTTAATCTACTGTTGAAAGACTACCTCTCTGTAAGCATACCCTGTTTTAGAGCTGCATTTCCAGAGCCCCTTCCAGAGTAAATCAATATATTCACTAGAATGAGACTCATCAATACTACTTAGTTTCCAGTTTCACAGACTTTACCTAAGTCTTTGGAGGGATATCTAGGAGAAGACAGGGTGAGGAAAGATTGGTCTTTCTGAACCAAGGAAGAACTTACCAAGGAAGTAAAACCTTTTGAGGTGTCCTAATACTGCCCCTTACCCTTGAACACCAAGTAGTAATTTCTCAACATTAATAAAGGTTGTTTTCAACCTACAGTTACAATGTTGTATCAGGAAAGGGGCAACATATGTGGCAATATATTATCATAGAATCACAGAATGGCTTGGGTTGGAAAGGACCTTAAAGATCCCCCAAAAGGGTTCCAACCCCCTCTGCCATGGGCAGGGACACCTTCCACTAGACCTGGTCCAAGCCCCACCCAGACTGGCCTTGAACACTTCCAGGGATGGGAAATCCACAATTTCTCTGGGCAACCTGTTCCAGTGCCTGGATTGCTCACAGACATTTGTGTTGGTTCCCCAGCAGACATCTGGGTGGTTAAAATGCCCCCTCAGGTTGAGCACTTGGGAGCAGGATGCTTCCTGTAGCTGAAGTAAGAAGGTCTTGTCAACAGGCTCCCCCTGACCAGGTGCCTGTAGTAGACCTCAACAACAAGGTGCACTTTGTTGGTCCTGTCCTTGATTTTTACCCTCAAGTTCTCAGTCTCTTTGCAGCTTGTTTGTGCTCTTATCCTTTCTTCTCAGTCAAGGGTTCACCAACAGTGACCAATACTTTCATTTGCAAAAAACTAGTGAATTTTATTGTACCTTGAACTGAGAGTCAAAGTCTTACAAAAGCTTCTGAAAGTACCTCTCAAGAAAAAGGATGCCCTTTCTCTCTAAAAGACTACATTACATATATCTCCACTGTACATCCACTGACTCACGGTGCACTTCCAAGTCCGGATTTTCAAGATCACTGACACAACAAATTAATCCATGTGTTTTTCCAAGACTTACTGGTCTAAAAGCATTTATGTCTTTTAAAAGCAGTGCAACTTATCCAGGCTAAAGCTGGTATGTTTCTTCTGCTGAAGTGAAGCAGCAGATGTATTCAAAATATTACTTGTATTAGTGCAACCTGAGATACAACTGCCTGGGTGAAATTTCCTTCAATCTGTAGCAAGTCTGTCTGAGTCATCCTGAAACTGAAGTTATAATTTATTTATTGCTGTCAAAGGAGCTCCCTTTCCTTTTAGTACTTGAATGCAGTGAAAAATCTCAGATGAACTGTAGTTAATAATAGTTTGTGGCTAACCTGGGGAGGCACTTCAAGCAGTCATATTTGCTTTTGACCACGTTCTGTTCAATACTGTCACTGCCAATGTGGCCAGTGGAGCAGGAAGAGCACCTACATCAATTAAGAAGTTCAGCATTTGAAAGACTACATAGGATTTCAAAGCCAGGTGACCATCTTCAGTCTGAAAGCAGAAAACCAGAGATTTGTAAAGGACAAGTGGAGCCTTGGAACTGGGGATGAGGATTTTAAATGGCCTGGTTGCAACTGGTTGGAAAAAGTATTCCAAGTCTACAATGTACCACAATTGCATATGAGGCTGCTTCAGAAGAACAAATCACATTCTGGCATGTTTTAAGAACACTGTTGGCTGTAAGACAGAGGAATGAAATTATTCTGCTCTACTTGCCACTGGAGAAGTCTCAGTCGAAGTACTGTATCCAATTTAGGGCATTGCACTTAAAGACAGATGTATACCAAGTGGAGATAGAAGAAAGCAGCAGGAATGATCAGCCAAGGAGGCAAGGCTGAATGAAGTAGCCTTATTTCTTTTGGTAAAAAGGAAAACAAGAAAGAAGGCTTGTAAAACATCTTTGTAAAAGATTTTTGTAAAAAAAGGAGGTGGTCTGTCATCCCCTGAGCCCAAGAGAGGGAGGCCCAGAAGAAATCAGCTCACTTCTCAACAAATTATATTTAAATTATATATAAGAGAGAAAAATCTAGTCACAAGATTTATGAAAGCATTAGAGTAAGAGAACAAGATACAGGTCAAATTTCAATTAGTGAAGATTTTTTTAAGGACAATTTAGGCTTAGGTGTGGTGGGTTAGGTGTAACTGATCCTTGTTCTTTGAAGGGATATGAAGAAGCTGACCTCTAAATGTCCCTTTCAACACTGAAACTTCAAAAGGGTGAATTTCACCTTCCCCTTTCTCTGTGCAGTGTTGTAAAATGGGGGTTCAGAGGTGGTGCTGTAATGGCAAGTAACGACAGTCATTTAACTTTAAACCAAATGATCTTTTGCCATGTGTGCTTCAAACATGCTGTCCCTTTTCATGGCATCATAAAGATTGACAAGAAATTTGGAGCAGGACAACAAATGCTGCAAGGTTAGGAGCTGGAAGAGATTTATAATTCATTTCCCTAGAATTTGAGAATCTGAAGTCCCCCTGGTTGCCTAATGTCTATCTGAAACAATAATTAGAAATATATTCTGATGCCGTGATGTTGTCTTTACTGTTCTCAATGGGAAACCAAAAAATAATGTCAGTTCTTTGTGAGACGATTGGGGCATGAATCGCATGAACTTTTCACACTATAATCTGAGACTACTTCCCCTCCTTGCCCCCCCCCAATAGTCCTTATGGATTTATTGAATTTGAAAACTTTGCCATGAGTTTAAATTATATTACCATGCAAAAAATATATTTAAGGTGACCAAACCAGCCAGCTAAAATTTACATGATGGCTTTCTACAACAGGGATCTTCCACAAGAAAATCTCCACATTTCATGGACTACACGGCCATGTGACTATGAAAAGATAAACTTGAAAATGTTTCCCTTCTAATTATTCAGCAGACAAACATGGAATCTCTGACTCAGCACAATAAAGCCTTCTTCCAATCAACACAAACTAATGATTAGGAAGACTTGGAAAGTGTTATGAAGGATTATTCTGAAAATTGCTGGCTGAGGATGCCTTAATTGGGATATGACTGGTTTTGAATAAGGATGTGTAAGTCACTATCAATTTTCATCAAGGTGGCCCAGGCCTGTTTATCCTTTTGCTGTATGTGATGACATGCATTGCAGCCTAGGTGAAAATGTCCCGTCCATGTCCAAGACAAGCTTTTTATTTGTAGCCCAATTCATTCTAGACTTGTGCACACTGCTCATTCTCTGCACTGCACAGCCATCTCTTAAAGCAGCAGTACTGCATGCTACAAACAGCTTTGCCTGACACCCTTCTGTTTTTCATTATATTGTTACGTTATGTTTTCAAAACAAAACAAAATGAAGAATCGATACTAGGGATGTTTGGGAGAAATATCATGACCTTTGTTACAACTGGTACAATTCAGCAACAAAGCTGCAAAAGCAATTTCACCCCAGTACCACCAAGGTAAGGATACAGAGGAAAAACGTTGCTCATGACATAACTGTCCTATGGGGTGTTAGGCTAAATATGTATAGGATGCTGCTAAACTAGCAGCATCTCATTGGCTTTCTTCTCTTTTGCTGTGCAGAGTCACTCTTTGCTGTATGGTAATGCATTTGGCATAGGAAAACAATGTTTCCCCTTTTTTCTCTGTTAAGGAGTTTATGGCTATATTTTACCAGACCGGTATGACGCTGCACTCCACCAAGCAACGGCTTATGTCACACCCGAAGTCACAGTGGGCTGGATGAGGTGAAGCCACGTAGTCTCATTCCTCAGGCTTTCCTTTGTTCTCTTATTTGCTTTTCTACCTGAGCAGGCAGTCCTATGTCCAGCTTCAGGCTGTAACCATCAGCTCTACATCCAGTTTTTTGAGCTATTAGGGTGCAGCCGGTCAGTGATTCAGCAGTTCTGCTTGCAGTAGGTCTGCAGGATCAGTTGCTCTGTAGCTGCAGCCGTCCTGTTTGTGCTGCTTCCAGCAGCATCCAGCTGCTGTGCTGCAGGCGCTGCCATCCCATGCATGTTGCACTGCTATTGATCAGAAGCCTCCTGAAATCTGAATTACGTCTGTCTTTATCCCCAGTGTTGCTTTTAAAGCACAGTATACAGTATTGGGAAGTACCACTGTTGCTCCCTGAAGAGAGGAGCTGCTGAAGACCCAGAAATCAGAAGCAGGTGGGCATATCTAAACTAGGCAGAAAGGTTTGGGACTGCTAAACTCAGCAGCAGGGAGGCATGTACAGTCTCATACCCAAACTTCCCCCTTGCATCAAAAGAAATTACTGAATGAAGGAAAAACCAGACTGACAGCTTTGATAACTATATGGGGCTGGATAACTCCAACTATGCAAGCAGAAAGAGGGTTTGCCTTTTTCACATTATTAAGTTCCCGCTCTGAAATCTGTGAGATTCCCATCCTCTGCCTCAGCTTCTTTGCACTAAACTACTGTTCTGCAGATCATCTGGGCATTTTCACATCCAAGTTCTCCTTTCTATGGCACACTGGGATTTTTAAGGTTTTGTTCTTCTCTACCAAAGGACCTGACATTCTGTAGTCTTCTTGGAAGAATTTAGTGGCTTGGGATGGCTAGGACCATGTGATTAGATGTAGACCTTAGGTTTTGTCTGCAGTTTATGAGATCGGACTAAGTGGCTATTTCTAGTCTGTATGAGGTTACTTCATGCCCCCTCAGTCTCCCTCTCAGTGTTTTGAAAACTTAATAGTTATCAGAACCATACATTTTATGGCAGTTTCTGGACTGATCATTGGTGTCTTCTATAATGCAAGATTGGAGAGCAAGCAATATACATGTACCATTACAGGGTAATAGGTTCTAAAATTCAGAGAATCCAGGTTACCTTTTTTTTCCCCATGAATCTGACTGTTCTTTCAGATCCAGGCCCAGACTATGTTCTTGCTGATAAGGTAAGGCATTTTCTCTTTCCCTGAGTAGGCAAAACCATACCTGTATATTTTCTTATGCTCCAAAATAGCCTCAGATTGTCACCTGGGAATCATCTCTGGCCCATGCTACCTCCCAGCTGTGCCCAGCATTACTGGCAAGAGAACGTGACCAAAACAGCAGCAGGAGTGACTCGATCATATGGGCACCCACATGGCTGTGCTGTGTCTCTGTCTGCTTTATTAGTACAAATGTAGCCTGGGGGAGCCAGAGACAGCTGATCCTGAGATATGCAGATACCAGGAGGCCAGCAAGAGAGAGGAACCCACAGATCTTGAGGAAAGGGTGCACATCTATGTGAAAATGCAGACACACATCTGTTACACAGTGTATGAGTGGTAGCAATGGCCATACAGTGGCATAAGCATTAGCTTTGCTAAAAGCCAAAGGTGATACAGAGGGTCCTCAGCAACAATAGGTTCTGATTTGCATTTTGTAGAGCCAGTGGTGTTGTGCCCTCAGTGCTCTTTGTACCTATACCAGTCTTGACAACCTAGCAGAGCCCTCATTTTGCTGCACAGGCAGCACAAATGCTGGAATACCTACAGTGCAAGCAGGAGCTGCCGTGAAGAACACACTGGCTCAAACTAGAGGTCCCTTTAGCCCATTTCTCTGTCTCTCATAGTCCCCCATAGCAGATGCTCGGGGAATAGCAGGGCATGCATCATATATCCCAAAGACAGCAGCTGAGCAAATCTGGGACAAGAAAGACTTGAATGAAAAAGTGTGTTCATAATTTTTAGAGTTTGGGCTTCATCCATGTGCTCTGGCAAAGGAGAAGAGTTTTCTGTTTACATGCATTACATCACTCTTTCCGTAAAAGCAAGTGGCTCTTTCTGGCCTGTTGCACTGAACAGCAGAAATGGTACCATCCAAAGCAAACTCTGCTGTATAGGCCCCCACAGTTCTGCCCCTCCACAAGCCTGACACAGCATAGCTCCTCACAAGCCACTGAAACAAGAGAGAGGCCTTGCTTTTTGATTGTTTTACAACAAGACCTATAACAGTGTTCAGGTTTTGTGGCACCTTCGAATCTGGGGATCACACGGTCCAAGTGAGGCTGGATAAGGATCATCCTCCTCCAGCATGCTTTACCTCCAGCACAGCCCAAATAAGGAGCACCCTGTGCACACAGACATCTCTTTGCTCAATGTGTGGGTGTCACACATCTCCAGGTGGCCCTGGAAAAACTTGCAATTCTTGGCTTCTCTGCAACAACCCTGTAATCCAGCCATGCTACCACCTCGTGGGCCCCAGTTTTCTCATTGTTCTGGGGAGCTGATGGCAGATGTCCCATCACAAATGGAAGAGAGTACTTGGGATGGTCCATCCACTTTGAAATGTTCTGTTTTCTTCTCAGAAATCAGGAGTAAACAGAGCAGGCCAAGGGGGCTTGCCTGGATATACAAGTGCTTCTGCTACTAGTGCTTGAGCCCACCCTTGAGAAGCACGTTCAACTAACAGAGGAGGAAGCAGCGCAGAAAGTGGGTGAAGAAAAGAAGAAGAAAGAAGGTGCTAATGGAATAAATCAGTTTCCCAGTACCTAATGGCAACAGCGCATTTACACCCTTAAACATGACCTTTGGGTATCATCCTCTAACACATCGGCCCCCCAAAAGGGTGTCAGCAGTTTAATAGGCTTTACTCTTTGTCCCACTTTTCCTCTCCTTTTCATACAAGTGGTCCTCAGGTTTTGCCAATAATGTGGTAAAAGTCAGCCACATCCCCCGCAGAGGTAGTTCTTGGCCTTACACATAGGTGCAGCAAGTGTTTTTGTCTATGTGTGCATTTCTGCTGTGGTTGCTGACTGGAAGATTTGGGATATAACTGCACAATTTTGAGCTTTATTTCAGCTTCAGTAAGTGGAAGGCTGCAAACTTTCAAATAAACTATAGGTGTGAAGCTGCCTCTTCTCCTTTCTGACAGTTTCATTATCCCCCAACTCAACATATTTGCAAGAGCATGTAGGGACAGGACAAGAGGGTATGGCATCAAACTAAAAGACAGTAGGTTTAGATTAGATATTAGGAAAAAATAATTTTTTGTAAGGATAATGAGGCACTGGAACAGGTTGCCCATAGAAGCTGTGACTGTCCCATGCCTGGAAGTGTTCAAGATCAGGTTGGATGGGGCTCTGATCCACCTTGTCTAGTGAGAGGTGTCCCTACCCACAGCTGGGGAGTTGGAACTAGATGATCTTTGAGGTCTTTTCCAACCCAGACCACTCTGTGATTCTATGAACATTCCCACAGCTCACATCATATACATAGCCAGTACTAATTGCCTCGTTATAGCAAGACAGGCAAAACTAGCACTGAAGAAAACAGCAAAAATTACAGAAGGTAGCACTAGAGCCTGCCAGCTGCAGCCCTGTATTTTATTTATCCTCTCGGAGTCCCTCTGGCTGAGAGGATGGCCCTGCTTGTGCTGGAGGCTTCCAAGCCCCAAGTGTGTGCCACATCATTTTGCCCAGACTTAGAGCAGAGAGCCGTGAGCACTTGTTTGTCCTCATTGTCATTCAAAATGGGATAGTTTGATACAGCCATGCTGCTGCTGATTTTGTGTCAGAAGGTTCATCTCATGTGTGTGCCCTACAGCCTGTCTTACACACTTGGTTTCCACCTCTGAGCACAGGCTGGATGTGGGGAGGGACAGCCTTTTGTGTGCCATTTCTTGCCAGCCTGGCCCTATAGCACGAAGTCATGATGCCTGCAGTTATTTCCCACCATCCCCCGGTGGGCTCAGACTTCCTCCTCTGAAAGAAGTGTATGTCCTGGAAGAAAAGAAGGATGGACACCTGCTTAATATCAATGCTTGGCTGCGAGTGCCCCTCTGAACGCTGCCAGCACCACTCTGAGATTTGCCTCCTTGCAGCCAGCACCTCTGTGCTCAGCCGAGCCCATAGCTCCGGTCGTCTTTAGTCTTCCCTACCCCCTGTGCTCTTTATGCTCCCAGCTGTCTTGTCTTTCTTTTTTCTTTCTCTGCCTCCCCCCATTTCTTTTTCCTTTGGGACTTCTCTTTGCCTCTCCCCTTCAGGCTTCCTGTCTCCCCTCCAAGCCGGCACTTCCGACAGCAGGAATTTCAAGATATGGCATGCTCATACATTTTGTATTAGCTCTAGGGGCTCTTAAGCCTTCTGACATCACGGGGTTACACAAACTAGCAAGCACCACAGCCCAGGGAAGCACCTGGAAGTAAGAGAAAAGGAGGGGGGGAAATTAAATGCTTAGCAACAGGAATGTCACACTTTTGAAGTATTAACTAGCTGTTCATTCAGTCTCAAAGGGTTACTGCATTAAGAACTCACATTAGAATTAAGTGGGAGAGAAAAAGCGCTTGCTGGCTAAAGGCTGAGGATAAACCCAGCATTTCTTTATCACTGCCTAGGGTAAAGAAAAACCTTAATTACAATAGTTGTCTTTGAATAATATTTTAGTCATAACAGCACATTTCTCAGATTCTGCATGATAAGTGCATTAATATTTATTCATTTTCTATGACCTTTGGATAATTCCTAAGGGTCCTATTTTGCTAGCATTGATGGTTGCTTATTTTTTATGCTTCTTCTGTACACTGGTCCAAAGCTTCATCACCATATATCAGCATCTTTTTTGTCTTTGGTAACCTATTCCTGTGAACAGGGTGAAAAAAACTCGGTGCTGACTTTGTTCTCAAGCCTCAAAACTAATCTTTAGGAGTAGAAACCTTCTGCTATGGTAGGTCCTGGTGGCCTTCAGACTTACAGAATATAGAAACTTATTCCTGTTGAAACTGTTGGGACTGGGACAGACTTGCAGTCACCCTCTTTGCACTAGTTTTCTTATCAGTCTCAAGTGTTTGTCATTCATTGGTGTGTAGTTCCCTATGTCAACTTGAATACACATCAGGCTTGCCTTACACAGGAGGGCTGCTCTGGAGACTACAGTAGTAAGAATATGGCCCTTTCATTTCACAATTTAGAAACATGTATCTAAAAACTTCTTAAAATATTTAGAATTTGCCTTCTTCACCCACTGACTTTCAAACTGAAGGGGGTTTGGTGAATTTTTATAACTTAAAATATGACTGGGTGAACATCTTTTTTTAGTGTTAAGGCCACTGTCTTGTCAAAATGTTTGGTTTCTATGAAAAAGTTAGTATTTCAAATTACATAAAACCCTGTTGATTTCCAGTTATAAAAATAGGGTGGAGAAGACTCAGCATTCAGACACTGGCGCCTGGCCAGTGGATTTTGCTGAACTCATTTACAAATTGCATTTTGAGCAAAAATACTCTTGTATTAAAAAGCATGAGCTAGATAAGATCACCATCTTCTGAATAGTTTACGGACAAAGAAAAATCTGTAGTCCTTCACCTAATACCTGAGTGCATATTTACAAAAAAAAAGAGCACTCTAAATTTCTAGAATCAAGTGCATTTGAATGAGACTATGTCTCTTCTTTTTGGTATGCCAAATACTGAACTCCTAATCATACTCTTCAGTCTTTGGGGACAAAAATGCAATTCTGAGAAGAGAGTAAATGCCCTTTATGCAAAGAAAAGTCTCTTATCTGCAGTAATTTGGTGAATAGGCTCTGTGATGATATCTGAAGTGCCGTGCTTCACCCACAGAAACTCTGCCTCCCACCTTTAGTTTTTTGGATCAGTAATTTCCAGCATTGGAGAGATAGCTAGGCAGAGAGATGCCAACGTGGGACATTTGCTTGTATATCAGTGGATCACAGTTTCGTTTTCAACTAAACAATTTAGAAAAAAAAAAGACACTATCTTTCTGGATGGTTGTATTTCTTTCATAAACAACGTCAGTAGATAAGGGCATATTTTGGTTCTCAGCTAAGGAGCATTTTATCATGCAAAGGTATCAAAATACTATCTAGTCATGCACTTGTCCCAGTGGAAAAAAAGATTTTCAGAAGCTGAAAGAGAAAAAATGCAACAGCCTTAGTATTAAAAAATCTTCTATTGACAATACAGGACAATAGTGACATGTTAAAAATAAGTACTGGCTTTGGATTTTTTGTAAATACAAAATATACAAATCTTAGAATCAAAATTAATTTCACCTACATTTACAAAACAAGAAGAAGCCAGACTAGTTGTGACAATTTCAATGAGGAGAATTCAAAGAGGCAAGAAGAAAGGCCTTTTGCTTAAAGCAGGCAGTAGAGTAAAGCCTACTTTGTACTTTGTACGTGTCCTTGGATTTATAATCTGATTTTCAGCTATTCTTAATATTCACAGGAGCTGGAGAATTTTCTTTAGAAACTGGAGCGGTCACTCTTCCCACATCTTAGGCACTATATCGATCAAACCCATTTCAATCAGTTTGTCCCAAATCCCTCCCAGAGCTTGGAGCCCAGATGCCTCAGAGCACTGAAATGATGGATCTCTTCCTGGGAACAGATTACTGGAGCATAAACACTGTGAACACCTCCCTAGCAGTGTACCAATCACTGATGCTGTATCTGGAAATGGATTCAATATATTTGGTTGTTTCAGAGCATCTTATTTCAAAGACAAAACACAAGATTGCTCCCCCCAGTACGTGAGAAACAATATTCTGGCTGACACAAATAAACATATTACACATATCATGGGTACAAATATCACAGTATTTGTCTCACTAGGAATAGTCATCCCCTGGATCCCAGGTAGGAATACCCTGATGAGAACCTACCTTGGTGACCAGCCAAGTATGATACAGCAGTTGGGAACAAGAGCAGACATGCTTCACATGTAGTTCAGTAAAACCTTCCTTTTAACCACATGGAAATCTGAATTCACAGCCACTGTGAACATTAAAGGGAGGTGAAAATCCATCATTAACCCATGCACTGGCTTTCTCCTGGCTATATTGATGAAGGATAAACACAGCAACCTTGACTAATATTTTATTTTAATTAGAGTAAAAGTAAACTGCAATAAGCACACAACACAGGGAATTAACAGAAAATTAAACAAGTTCTATGTGTAAACCTGTAAAAACACTCTGAGGCAATTTGAATTCTTCATCAGGCTGGGGACTGTACACATATTTCTTTCTTTATTTATTTTATTGAGTGCTCATGTTTCATTCCTGAGCCGGCCTGCTTCTATTGATTCGATCTCATGTTCAGTGAAGTGTGTGTGTGCAAATGCCTAATGGGAGCAAAGACCTGAAAGATAAAATGGTCTTTTTTTGGCCAGACCACACACCCTTGGAGATTTGCCTGGCCCAAAGAGGATGTTATTGCACAAACGGCACAACCTCTTTTTGAAGCCTAGAGGGGAACTCATGAAACAACATTTGTGCATTGCAGCTGAGAAAAGCTCTAATTTGTACTGCTTATCTCTGATCCATGCACAACAGATCTGAGAGGAGGATTTTGCCCTTAATTTGTTCCCTGGTGTCTACACATTTTGAGTGTGTTAGATCAATGAACGATGCTACATTCCATATGTGCCACAACAGTAGACCAAGCTAGGTACACTGAAGATGAAGAGGCAGCATCAACTTTGAACCTCCTGTTTGTAAAACAACTTTAAACGTTAGGCTGATGAGTTTGCAAAATGAATTAATTAGCAATAAAGACCAAAGGCACACTCTGTGTGAATAAACAACATAGATTTGATCTTAGTTAAAACTTGGTGAATGTCAACTAATAAGGAGGTCTGTAGAGTCTGTCAGGCTTTGCAAATCCTGCTTTTCTGAAAGGAAAAGTATTACTGCTCACAGGAGAAAATGCCTATATAAGGTTTGAATCTGTGTGGTGGAGTGAGACCTGCAGCTCAAAGATTCAGCATCTTTAGCTTTCTGTGAGAAAGATCTTTTTATAGCTGTTTTTTATTTAGCTAGGGTTTTCTCCTGGGAGGGCAGGAGGGCGTTAGCTCAAGAATTCACTTGATAGATTTCAGATCAGCAGCTAATCTGTCACTTCAAGAGGTGACAATGACAGGAGGGAAAGACTTCCTAATTTATTCATAAAATACTTTATCTGTCGATTCCATTTATTTAGTTCATTCTTCATAGGTAAAAGTATTGAAAAAAGGAAATTAATCCTGACCTTGGAGGTGAGAAGCAGAATGCTGATAACTCCAGCTCTGGGGGCACGAGTAGGCCAGGACTTTTCTCACCCGAGAGTGTAAAAAACATGATAGACTGATGTTATCTCATGCATTTTACTCCTTGAATTCTTGTTGATACCACAATACCACAGAGGCTTTACTGACTTATTAGCAGCATTTACTGGAAGCTCATATTCGGTATAGCAAGTCGCAGCCTTGTTTGTTATTTTGGCATAGCATAAAAATGCCTGTGGTACATTTTGTCTGCCATTGTGCACTTGCTGCCAATGAAAAGATTACATCATGTCAGAAATGCCAGAATTTTCTGAAGGAATTTTTTATGAAGTGTAAGGATTCACATATATTTTTCAGTGAGCTGCAGCTTATTTTTAAGTTCATCACAACCTGGAAAGAATTATTGTGTGATTTGCTGGGCAAAGAGTCTGAGCAGCAAGAATTCATTGGCCAAACCCCAATATAATTTCCTTCTTTTCTAAGTGTTGAAAAAGCACTTAGAATTTAATTTCGCTAGGACTCTCATGTCCTTAAATCTTAGGTGATGCAGCATACTATTTATGGAGGTCACTATAATACTGTGCAATTACATTTTGATTTCACAATGGTAATATGGAAGAGGTTTTTGTTGCTAAAAGTTAATTCTTCATAACAGAAGAGTGTCTACTTATTTAACCACTCTGAGCTACTATAACTTTTAATTGAAGACTTTTTCATCACCAACCTCAGATACAATCCTTACTGTACGTTACAGGAACACTGAGTCTGTGCAAAATGAGGTATGAAGATTCAAGAACTGTCTTTCAGCTAATGGAGTGAGTTTAATCGAGAGCTGAACACCTTATTTACTGATCTACACTATCTTCTGAGGTGGTATATGGTCCATCCCTGGAAAAATTCAAGGTCAGGTTGGATGGGGCTCTGAGCAACCTAGCTGAAGACGTCCCTGCTTATTGCAGGAGGAAGGGGAGGCAATATTTTTTAAAGGTCCCGTCTGAATGAAACTGCATGATGCTATGATTCTGTGCTTCACTTAATATGGTCTTTAGAGAAATTCCCAGCCTTTCTCTGCCAGATTTCAGTCTTCAGAATTCATATGGTTTGCAGCGATGAAGCACATATACTTCGGATCATATGTGGGTTTTTTGCAGCTACTCCAAAACTTATTAAAGAGGAAATCTTCAGAAGATGATCTCTAAAGAGACCACAAGGTATGCTTTTCAAAGGCATGTAATTTGTCCAAGTTTGAGTTTGTTTTTCTGGGACTTTTAAGGAGATCTGTAGAAAGTGCATCTTGACACGACAGTGCTTTCTTGTCAGGTGTCACTTTGAATCACAGAATGGATATTCAATACACTCAAAGTGTGGGAATAAAGACATAACAATATCCCTTTCCTTAATTTCAGTCTTGGAATGGCAAATAGGTTTTTAACTAACATATATTAAAAAAAAAAAAAAAGAAGAGAAGCAGAGCAGCTAGAGGCATGTACTTCTTGTGAAAAACATAGGTTTGGTTTTTTAAAAATGGCAAAAAATCATTGCACCAGCAAACAGAGAGCTACTGTGAAAAGCAAAGCATGTCACNCCACAAGTTTTCTGTGAAAGCTTCACATTTTTGTTGTGTGGCTTTCAGTTTTCCTGTTTCAGAAGAGCAGGACGGTGAGGACACTGCACAAGTTAAGACTCATCCCAGTACCCATCTGTGATGCAACTGAAGTGCAGAGCAGGACCTTTGAGCTGAGAGCTGTTCCCTGATCACACAGTTTAGCCAGGCAAAAAAAGTCTTGTGTATTAGCCTTCATAATCAGACCTCAGAGCTTTTTGGCCTCTTGTTTCCTTTTTCTTCATCCAGCATTGCTCAAACTGAGTTTTCCAACTGTTTCCTCAATCTAGTACTTTTCCCTAGTTATTTTGTGTGAATCTGAAGTATCTGAAATTGTTAGATGGTCTCCAGCTCAAATATTTGTTAGGCCCAGGACTCTATATTATATAAAACACATGGGAGAAAAAGCACTCAATACTGCCGATATGACTTATGTTCAGCAAGTTCAGTACACACTGACAACCAAGGTAGTGCAAGAAGATGATATTTATATCAAGGTTTAAAAAAAAAAATCAGTTTTAAAGAGGATACAAAGAAATGCGTATTTAAATGTAAGTCATGACTTAGCTATTGATTTCTTTACTCGGTTATGCATGAATATGTCATTAAGAGAGTTAGACCAGAATATCAGTGAAAGTTTCATTCTTTGAACTAAGCTAATGGTCACAGTGACTGTGAATATATAATGTATGGATTCATATATAGATATATATATATTCATCTATATATTTATATATATATTTATATATATCTATAAACGCTTACATGCCCATGCATGAATGTATGATCAGAGATGTAAATATGTAAATATGCATGTAAATGTGTTGTCAAATGTATGTGCATGTATTTATTTACAAATGCATACATGGAAAGCTAATGAAAGAGAAGCAAAGCAGCTAAAATTACTTCTACATCTCCATTCACCGGTCTACGTGTGTCAGAAAGGGCCACCAGCACTGGCCTCATTGCAAAAGCTGCTCCAAGAGTGGCCAGAGCTCCAAGGGTCCTTGTGTCACTGTAAACCAGAATTTTGGAGGAGCTTGCTGGCACAGGCAGGAATTTAGTTTCCATTAATCTGTGAGACACTTGACCATTGCTGTCAATGCAGATTATGTATGTAGGGCCCTGTAAGACTCTGCGGGGGGCTGTACCATAAAGACAATGTATTTGCAGGTGTAAGGATCACATCTTAATTTAATTAAGTAATTAGATTAATAAAAGGGGGCATCGTAACTCTTCTGCATGGGAAAATGATTGTTAGCATCCTAAAAATGCGGCAAAACTCAGCAAATGTCTGAAGGGAGACAGAAGGGAGAAATACTAGGGATAGAGAGTGGATTTTTGCTGTAGCAAAGTCACATTTGGGTTACTTTTTCACTGGTTTTGTCCTCTGGCTTCTTCAAAACATATGGTTGTGCGTTCCAGCTATACCTCCCATCTTCTACATCTCTTCTTTGTAAAGCGTATTGCAGTAGAGAGCTCCTCCATCTGAGCAATTTGCACCTTCCTTTCCATGTGGGACACCAGGCAGAGCTGTGTGAACAGTTATGATTTATCTATTTTGAAGCTATTCAGCAGCACAACTTTGCATTTTATTGGGTCTGGCTGAGATGGAGTTCATTCTCCCCCAGCAGCCCTCACAGAGCTGTGCCTTGCATTGGTAGCTGGAAAGGTGCTGATAACACAGCAGTGTTTTGGCCACTGCTGAGCAGCACTGGCACAGCATCAGCGCTGTTTGCTCAGCCTTCTGCACCCCACCGCAGGATAGGGTTGGACAAGATCCTGGGCAGGGACACAACTGGGCCAGCTGACCCCAATTAACCAAAGGAATGGTCCATGCTATATGACATCAGCTCAGACATAACAGGTGAGGAAAGGAGGAGAAAGCAGGGGCATTCATTATTTACAATGTTTGCCTTCCGGAGCAGCCTCCAGGTGTGCTGAAGCCCTGCCTCCTAGGAAGTGGCTGGACATCACTTGCTGATGGGAAGTAGAGAATAAAATTATTCGTTTTTCTCTTTGCTTGTGTGTGCAAACTTTGGCAAACTCTGGCAGCAGCCAAGAGAGGTCTCTGACTGGATCTGTGTGCTATTTACGTCATGGGTTGACCATGGCTAGACAACAGGTGCCCACCAAACCACTCTATCTCTCCGCCTTCCCAGCTGAACAGAGGAGAGAAAATAAGATGAAAAATGACTTGTAAGTTGAGATAGGGAAGTTTAATAAAGCAAAAGCCAGAGAAGAGCATCTTTTTGCAGAATGAAGGAAAAAATTGTTGCTTGTGCTTTCTCAGGATTTTTTCCTAGACATTCCTGCTCCTCTTGGGTGACTGGATCCGTTTGAGGGCCTGAGAAAAGAGGAGCACAGCTCAGAAAATAAAAGCAAGGGATAATGAGTATAATTTGTAATTTCAGATTTACTAAAAGATGTAAGGAAAAAGAAGTGTCGTTATCTACTTTGTCCCCACCTACAGGTCTTTGTCCCTAAGACAATTCAGAGAAGAAAGTTTCTGGGAATGGGGAGAACACTCAGGCTATGTGCAGAAAATGGATAAGCCTCAGCATGTAACATGGATCCAAACTCAGGGTGATTTCTAGTTACTGAGGAGCTACATTAGGTGTCCCACTTTGATTTCTAAAATTCTTTGTTCCTGCTTGCAAACAGAAACTTAATTTTTAAAAAGACTGGTTAACCCAAATCCCATTTTGAGTCATAGAATAATTTTACTCGGTTTTTTTCTACTGTGTCATCTGAAGAGTTGATTCCTTTATGCTGGCTGAAGAGTGTTATTCTTGGATCACTTTAGAAATGCACTGCTAACTGTACCTTGCTGAAAAATGCAAAATACTTGCCATGATATGGAAGTGGGCCTTAGAAACTGAATGATAAATTCTGTAATGAGAGATAAAAGTGAGGCAGGTGATTTGGTTAAACACAGAAATAATGCATCATGCTGGATTTTCATTATCCTTGTATGGGAACTGCATGATTGTGCCAAAAATAATTGTTATTTTTAAATTAGATAAAGAAATCCCCATTCAATTCTGCTTTCAAAATAAGAGCATTTTACCACTTGTATTTATATTCATTGAATTCCAGGGTTACATTTCAGAAACAGTAGGATACTCACTTTGATGCTGAGATTAGAAAAATGTCCACTCTTATTTTCTCCAGCACTGAATTGAACATAAAATGCTTTCTGAAGATTCAGTTGGGCCTTTTCAGCCAAATTTGCCTAAGTATGCCTGTTCATTGTGGAGCTGGGGAAATGAGGATGAAGAGTGCTGAGGATTGTTTTCTTCTATGTCTGCAAAGCATTTTTTATAATTTTCCTTTGAAGTCTCTGCAAGTTATCTGGTGTTTGTATTAACTTTTTCTATGAAAAGAGAAACTGATTTATCTTTCTAGGAACCATTTTAAACATCAGAGAAAGAGAAGAGCAGGATT
Source organism: Pachycephala philippinensis (assembly GCA_013397055.1). Taxonomy (NCBI): domain Eukaryota; kingdom Metazoa; phylum Chordata; class Aves; order Passeriformes; genus Pachycephala; species Pachycephala philippinensis. The sequence continues at coordinate 201,411 of VWZT01001225.1, forward strand.
TAAATCCACCTGAATAAACAAAGCCCAGCACAACAAACGCAGCCATTGGAAGGGTTTGTTTTAAATTCTGACTTCACTCTTGCAATAGTGCTATCCAAATTCACCTCCTAAATAAATGAGCACTGCAGCTCCCACTCCAATGAGAGAAATTTCTCTATGCATGCCTCAAAGTTCCTTATGACTTGTAACAGCTGGATTTCAGAGCAGCATCCATGGGGTAAAATAAAAAAAAAAAAAAATGCAGAAAATACAGCTGTAACATCTTTCATGATGACTAGTTAGGAACAGAAGGAATTTCACTACCTGTTAATGGGTTTGATGAAACTGCAGCAAGTTCTGCATCTGTTTCTCTGGTTGGTCCTGTAAGGGAACACAATGCTCAAGTTAGTTTTGCTTTCAGTGAAAGTTAATCCCTCTCTTATTTCAGCCTTAACACAGGGCACCCCAACAAGTTTATTTTAGAATCTCTTAGATTTGTTTGGCCCTAAAAAACAACGGAAAGATAATTGAGTGTATGGGATTTAGTCTTTGTAACTCAAATGTCACAGAAAGTCATAAAAGTCCCGACCTTCTGTGCTTGATTTCCTGATGATATATGACACATATGTCTGCCTAATTTAGTGCTTATTAAATGAATAATGTTAATGGTTAAGGAGTATGAAGCCTTAATTAGATTTTGCAAGCAGCTAACTACTGTAGCAAAAATAGCTCTTTATTCTGTATTTACTGCAAACATACCAGAATGTCACCAATATAATCTGAGAAGACTAAAGCCAATACAAAAACTGCAACCTTTGTTAAAAACTAATGGGTTATGTGTCATTTTAAAAAATTGATTTTGATGTTATTCACAGGTGGAGATTTATTTTTTATGGTCTTGAAAATTAATAATTATGGGAGACTTTAGATGTAAAAGAACCAACTAAGAAGGACACTCAGCAGTTTATTTAGAAACTTCCAATTTGAGCTCCTCTACATCTTTTAAAGAGGTTGCATCAGTTTATGTATCTTCTTCAGAGTTAGAGTTGTTGGAATGATGCATGAAATACACTTGCAATTCAGTCACAAATGACTGACCATAGATTTACTGCTACTCTTACCACCATAACAGATGACATTTCCAAATATTTGTTGCCCAATATTCACAGTATTCAAAACACGGTCTGTGATTCTGTAATATTTTCCAAATTTGTACCTGGAATGCACTGTTCATTACTCACTGTTCATAATTTGTTAGTCATAACTCATTCTTTTGTTAAAGTTTCAGTCAGCTAATCAAGAAGCAGAAAATATACTGTATGACCAACACAATCCCACAAATAATGATTAATTAAAATGAGCAGTTCCTGAACAGCAGAGTGACTAAAAGTCATTCAGCTAAACCAGTTATCAAAGACATAAAATACTCCTGTATTGACAACAGTCAAGAGGGGTTTGTGAATGAGTCATGAACCAAAAGCCAATTTAATTTGGGTGTCCTAATAGCAGTAATAAATGAGTATTTTGACATAAAATACTAAATTTAAGTGTTATAATTCCCTTTCTTTAAATACTAATTCTGCATGCCTTATCAGAATGAACTGGTCAACCTACAGTTGGCTGTGGAATTGCCACTATCTTTTGTGGGATAAGGATTAGCACCTCTATGGGTTTTATTAGAACCACTTCATTGTTAGTGCTTGCTTGGCTTGTTTTCTCTGTAAGAAGCTGTACCTTCTTGTTTCCATGGTCTTGTCTTGGGACTCACTCACCTTTTGGCATTTTCTTGTACTATTTTAGCAGAAACTCCATTTTGTTGATTGAATGATGACATTTCTGGAACTGAGAATGTGACCCCATATCATAGTTCTAGTCACACATTTAAATTGATCATTTTTGTATGGATTCAAATTAAAGAATAATTTTACTATCCTTTAACTATATTTCAGCACTCTATGCATCACCATTTTGAAAGACAAGAATTCCCTGCTTTAAGGTATTTCCATTATACAATGCATTAATACATTGAATGGATTATTTACTCCAAACCAGGCTCCAGTAAATCATGGCCAAATTACATGCTGCATCTGAAAAGAAAGTGGTTAAATTTAAAGATGTTCTGAAAAGACCGAGCAAAATATAAAGATACAGGATTTACCTTGGAGCTCTTCAAGACCTTACCATCATTGCTGAATTATATGATTTTTGGAGCCCTACTTGGAACTGGATGCAATTCCATTAATTAAAAATGACAGTGGAAGATATGGTTTCAACCAGTTATATTTATTTATTTTCCTGAGAAAGCTGATCATGACGCATTGTGCAGTTCCTTTTCTAGAACAGCTACATTGAGATGTTCTGAGATTCCTCTTCCAACTTATAAATCTGAACCAGGAGGTCTAGTTAACTCAGGATTGCTGGAATAGGAAAAGCCAAGAGCTTTTAGCATTGCCTAAACAGATAATGCTATTATTTAACCAGAAAGAGTATTCTTGGTTTTAGGTCATATTTGGAGATCTGTAGGTATGAGAGGCCATAGGCATAATCAAATTTAGGGCCAGAGGAGAACACCTGCTGTTATCATTGCATGATGTCTACTAATATCCTGATGAAAAGCCTTTTGCTTTACATGTGAATATACATCATTATTGTCATACATTATGTGAACACCCAATAATTTATTAAACATATTTTTCAGAACAATACTGATATTTTTAAGCAGCGTTTTGAACATCAAAGAACAAACTAAGAGCAGAATGTTTTTTTCAGCTGTAAGTCACATACACTGCTTGCTACACTGCATTTACAATGTAGTTAGTGTCTTTAAAGAAAAAACAAGGACAGTAATACTAAGTGAAGGCTTGCAAATCATAAACAATTCACCTGTTACCTAAATCTGAAGGAAAAAAAAAAAATCCTTGGCATGGATATACACTCGTTAGAACCAGTGAGAATAACTGGTCTAATGAACAGCTCTTTTCCATAGGGGTTGGAGAAGATGTTGGTTCTGCAGTGTAATTCCCCTCAATTTTCCCCCCTCTGAGCTCTACTGCCATCATACAGAGCTATTTGTTGGAGAAATTGCCAATTTTTCCCATTAAAGGAAACTGCTTATCCTTCTAGCTTTCCTAATTTCGTGTAGCAGATGATACCATGCATTTAAGAGAGCTCAGAGTGACCTTTCATGCATGATTTTGATGCTTTTTATTGAGAAATGCTTCATACACATACCTCCTTTAAAGCAGAACAAATGTTCATATATATACAAGAAAACAACTCTTAGAAGCTACAATGTGTTGGTGTTTTTAATTCTTTAATTCATATGGCAATTGGTTTTGAAGATTATCTACAAATGTCCTACTTCTGATATTTTGCATGTCTTTTGTTTTGTTAAGTGTTTTCATCCATGTTTTCACATGAAAATAGTGTAACAAGACTGGAAAAAACCCGTGAAATAGGATGAATTTTTTAACATAATATTAACAGCTTCTACTACTTAATTGTTTAACAATGGAGAGGTGAATACAAAGAGCAAGAGCGGAAATGAAAGTACACAGTTTATGACAAGAAAATCCATGACCATTGGCTTTCAGAGGAAATAAGTACCTAATTGTCATACATGGGAACACTTGCTCTTTATATGCTAAAACTTAAATTTTAAGGATGAGAACTCTCTTTCAATTGTCTAGCCTCATATTTATGCTCCAAGCAAAATTTGAAATGCTACGACTACATATGGCCTAACTATGCCTGAAGGGATAAACTCAGATGTTTAGAATAAGTATTTTCCCAGTAAATAGTGGTACAATCTGGTGATTTCAGACCTTTTGCTGGCTAACTCCAGATAAAAGAGAAACTCCTTTTAATCCAGTGAAATTATATCATTTACACACCATGTCACTGTGATCAGGCCACGGAAGTCTACAAAGTCCAATTAAATATAAATAGGTCTATCTTGTCCTTAGTTCCATTCTTGTGATATTTATTTCTCTGCACTTTCTGCTCACAAGTGAAGAGATCTCAGCTACTGAAGAGATTCTTGTTGCGGTTGCAATGGGTTTGTTCTGTCTCTGTTTTGTCTTGTATGTTAGTGGGAATACAGAAATGTACTGTACTGAAGCATGGGTAGCTGTGCATTCAGAGCGGCAGAAGGAGGCCGTAGGTGATTGTCTTCCTTGCTGCATAAACTGTAAATATTCTTTATGCCAGCTATGCCACATAGTATAAGCCAGTGCCTTCAGTAGCTGGGCATGTTCCAAAAGGCCAAGGAAGTCTCCTGCTTGACCCGTTCTGCATTTCTCCATGTTTCCCTGAAATTAAATTAAGGAAAATCACTCCGATTGCATTCAAGTTTTAACAGTCTTAGCAAGAGGACACATGCAAATGAACTGCAAAAGCATGCCTGAAGTATGACAGTCTTTTCTCCATAAAAACATGAACATCTTCCGTTCACAAGTAAAGAAATCCCTCGTTTGTGCAGTAAAGGAAGACTGGCTTGAGGTCTGCTGTCAGTTCTAAAGCATACATTAAAGATTTGTCACTGTGGGATCTAACTGTGATCTCCACAGAGATTTGCAGAAACGTGCATTGGTGTGACTGTGCAGAAGCCCCTGTGAATCTGAAGCAGTGTTAATAAAACAGATTGTAGCAAGGAATATGTTTTGGTGTTAAGATTTCCAAACATTGGTAATAAGCAATAAGCCATCATTTATGGCTCATAATTGGAGCCAGAATCTTTTCTGTTTGAATGTGACTTGTGACTTTATCCATTTGGACATGACTTCCCTGCCAATACATACATGCATATGTATAAAAGACTTTCAATGACATTACCCCAGTGCAAGCTTTGCATCTAGGACAGAATTGAGTTCACAAAAAATGTATTCAGAAGCTTATATACCTATAACTCATATGGATATTGACAGCAGTAGCAAAATTGTATTTTCTCAGTTTAGAAATTAGGACCAACATATGTACACATACAATCTGCAATTATGTTATAAAATATTTTTGATGCCGTTAAAGAACAAGATAACATGAGGACTGTCCTATAGCTATTCTAGTAGTGTTAACATCTACTTACTAGCAGGATTAATTCATTTATTGGAAAAAAATTTCATGTTTCTTAGCATTGGTCAGAATTTTTAAATTTTCTAAGAAAGCACATTGATATTGAGCATACGACAGGGATAGTTTGATTTTTCAGAACAACCGATGAGAGCCCATTTCAAAATCTTGGAGAATATGAGCAATTTGAATATCAGTGGGAATTGATTGCAGGGAATTCTGGCATCACTGTATTAGAGGCATCGGAGGATTTACTGTATTACACAGGACAGCTTGAAACAGCAGTATATATAATTCCTGTTGTACACCGAGCGCATAGGATAGTTGCAGCTAAATGCAGGTAAACAAAGTTTGTCAATTTCTGCTTTAGATCATTTGGAGTTCTCTTATCAATCACTATTAGGCCTGTGAACTAAACCTGTGGATTTATCCACTTACATGCCGTGCAAGTGAATTTACCCTGTATAATGATGTTAAAGGACTGTGGCTTTCACAATATGTGACATTTGCACATCTAACATGTTAGGTGGTATACGGATCATTAAAAGTCAGGGTCAAGAATGGAGTGTCTAAAACAAAGCAAAACAAAACAAGGTATCTGTATCCACTTTCATTAACTGGGCATTGATATTTATTTTTCCTGGTCCTTTGTATAGTGAAACAGTTCATATATAGAGATGTGTATTTATAATAATGTAATCCCAAATCATTGCTCTAATGAAAATCTCTGGAGCTATTTTACCCTTCTATTGACACTTTGGGAGTAAAATACAGATTTCTAAATGTATGCAGAACTTTCTGGCATGGTTGTCAATGATAGACCAGACCTCTTAATATACAGAGGTTTCAGAACTTAATTTGAATATATTTTCCATTTTGAAGTTGTGATGGCTAAGTACACCTGTTTACTTTAAAATTATCTGTTAGTTGGCAGTTTTCAAAAGCGTAATCATCATTTGGTTGTGTCAGTTTGCATTGCAGGCAGTTCACCTGTTCTTCATCTAAACTTGAATGTTTCCTGTTTACACATCAGAAAATATAGAAAGATGATAATATTTAGAAAACAAAGAAAAAATGAAAGATGTGTTCAAACACATTATTTATATAATTATCCTATAATTAAAGTAATTACAGTTTGTGATGAAAAATAGTCTTTATTTTTTTGAAACATTTGCAGGTTTCTTGAAGGGTGTTTACTGATCATCACAGCAAAGTGACATGAAAAATACTTGGAGATGTTCTCATTTCTGCAAAATATTTAAGCTGCATAAGATGTTCTTCATGAAACAAGTATGCATCTTTACAGTCTATTAATTGACAGGCCTTTATGAAAGGGAGCTAGACTGATATTCAAAGACATTTGTGAGCTTTTATAATCTTGACTACAGCCACAGCTACTCTGCAGATGAATTTTCTGAATAAGGGTGGATTTCTAACTAATAACATTGTAAGCAGTAAAAAGGTGTAAATGAAGGATTTCTCGCCTTGTGGTATTTTTGAACTTCTGGATTCCATTTGCTTTTCTTTATAACATCTGGAAAGCTTGAAATTTATAAAGTAAAAGCTTTGTGTCCATGAAACTACCTGAACCTAGGATGAGTAGTTTTGAAAAAGACTTGAAAAATGTCTTTTTGACGACTTGAAACTTGAAGACTTGAAGAAGTTTTGAAAAACCCACTGACTGTTCAGAAATACTGACCTGAGACTCAGAACATGAAGCTGTTATTTAGGAAGCCAACCCAAACAGTATTTCTACCTTTCATTGTTAGAAGTCTGCCACAGGCATTAGAACGAGGGAGAACAGGACCAGGGACCATCTCAGGGCACTTCCACCCCAGAGGTGTGCCTGCTCTGCAGCAGTGTTACTCACTTGGCAGCACACAGCACCTTCCTCACAAAGCACCCTCTGCACAGACACTTTGGGCTGTGGGGGGATGACTGAGGTCCCACTGCTGTATGGATGAGGATGGGGTTTTCCTGCAGAGCTGTCCTGGATTTTTAATCCTGGATTCATTTTTTTTCACTTCATGTTTCACTCTTCACGGAGCTTCACAGCAAAAATTGTTATGGTCAGATTAATCATAGAAGCAATTCACATAGTTCAAATAACATATACATGGGACATATTCAGTAAGCAATGCTAGTCATCTACTACATTTTTTTGATTACATTCATGTAAATATTGATATGTGCGCAATCAGTATCTGCCAGGACTGTGGAAAATTAGGAAAACTATAACTCTCATAGCATGTCTTTTTATTATTGTACAGCTAAAGGAAAGTGTATATTGACTTGATCTCCAGAGAAAAACATCTATTTATTATTTCAAATGAGCCATATCAAAGACAAGATGGATTTTTCTACAATTATAGTAGGCAAAGTAGAACTTGTTTGAGAATTTTGTTCTTCTTTAAATATGATCTTCAGAAAAATACAATCTTTTATTTTTTTCCTATCCAGCCTCATGATCAGGGACTAAACACAGTGAGCACAGTTTTAAAATAAAGCTTATAAAAAACTTCATCCATCACAACCTCCAACAACCCAGTCTAATTTTGAGAGTATAATATGCTTGCACAAATTCCTGCCTGCTATCATCATAATCATCATACATGAGCACTTTCCCTGCAGGATGGAGAATCTCAGCTAAGCACAATTTTAGGGTGCACAAGAAAATGTCTGTTTCTCAGAGGGACATCTTGAAGCTCTTAAAAAAAAAAAAAAAAGCAAGTCTTCCGTCAGTGTAAACTGTACAACATTTACCTGAGACCTACGAGTTCTAGACCTTGTTTTGGCCCTTTGGTCACTGCCCACATGCAAATCCTGCTGTATCTTCCAGTTTGCAAAAAGACAGAAGTGTCTGTAAGCAACCAGTGGCTCCCTACCCATCAGTTTGTAAGGCACAGATAAACAGTTTGCTTTTACGTTATGACACCAGTCTTGTTAGATTTCATACCCCAGAACAAATTACTCATGTTTGCACAGGTAACCAGATCCAGGTTAATTGAGTGTAGTTGTTTTTATGCAAGCTATCAGGTATCAAGACCTCTGCAATTTGGGAGCAGCTTTCTGAGACTACCTGCTTAGGATCTCAGGAATAAATTAAATCAAATAAGAGGTCTAGCTCAGCTGGTCTTCTCAAGAAGTATTGAGAGAAGTTAAGAGACTTGGACACAGTGTTGAAAAGATCCTGGGGCTTAGGTAGGGCTGAGTTCTTGAAAGATTCAGTGTACCTGCGTACTAGTCAACTGTTCAAAACACTCAGAAAAAGAAAAAATCCATTACCAAATAATTTTCCACTATTTCTCAATAATTTAAATAATATAGCAATAGTTAGGAGAATTCATAGCAATAAAGACTTCTGGGATTTTTGTACTCAATCCTTCTACATATGAGAAGACTAACTTTGCTAAGCCTGTCTCTTCCTAAAAGTGCAGCCATCTTGGGAAGTCAGTTTAACTTATAACTAACCCTGCTCTTAAAATGTTCCCCTAGAATTTAAAATATATCTTCCTGTCAAGAAGGGCTTAACAAAAAATCCATAAAATAAGTCAAAAAGTATTCTTCCAGCATTTCACAAGTACATTTTTACCACCCTATTGGCACTTAATTACACTTAAAAAATATTTCTCATATTTTTAAGGATCGCAGATTATTTTTGGGGCAGTGAAATTTCAGAATATATATTCCATCTTTCTTATTCCTTTGAAGAGTTATTTTTATGATTAAAGTGACTGTCAACCAGAGGAGCTGAGACTGGCAGTTGTGTCAGACTGGCAATTTACACCTTCGGCAGAGGATTTGGGAAAACTACACTGTTTTGACATGTTTCTTTCACTTTGCCTTTTTTACTTGACTTTATGGCTCCTCTCCTTTGTTTTGATTTTGATGTTCTGGAAGTGATTTAAGATGCACTTTCTCGAAATATTGATTTTGTTATTGTCACCAGACAATACCAGAAAACACAGAAAATCTGATACAGTCAAGGATTGCTCTTGCACTTTTCCTGAGTTCACCACATAGCTGGGATCTGATTTCTGTGTGCCCTTCAGAAAGAGAGGACCTACCTTCAGAGTGCAACTGTAAGTCAACAATTTATGAGTCAAAGCCCTTTGAAAAATTGCTTTCTGTAGATGTGATGTAACAGGTCTGGTGTCATAACAGGTACCAATACACAAAGAAACATTATCATTTGTTTTGCTCTAATTGTCACTCAGATGGTAAAATATTTTATTTTCAACTCTTTCTTAAACTAGTCATACAGCCCATTAACATCTTAAGTGCATTTGGAATATGGTTAAAGAGAGAGATGCTCTGAGGGACATTAAAACCTAGCTGAAATTCCAGAGAAGCTAAGCCCTTTGGACAGGCACAGAGACTTTTCAGACTAAAGAAGATTTAAGAAGCAGTTGCAGACAGAGTATCTGCTGGTTTGGAACTTGTCCTGGTTAATAAAGTGGCAGTCACTTTCTGTTATAACAGTTCCTTATTAAGCTAATCTTCCGTCTGCATAATAAAATCATCTGTCAACAATAATTGAGTCTGCTTTTCATTCAGATTGCAGTGGTATCTGCATGTTATGCCATGCTTCCAAACTTCCCAGCTCACACTGCTGTGGTGTGTCCTAAATCACACCAGGCACTGCACAACTCCTGAAAGGAGCACTTGCCCGGGTCATTGTAGAGCAACCAAGGTGTCCAATGAAATGAGAATTATTCTCTCACACCAGTGAAAATCTTCTCAATAATTTATTATTACTCACCGAAGACCAGAATCTTGTAACCTAAGTTTTAAAAAGTAATTTTTAGGCCCCTCCAAAGTCTTTTGAATGGTACATGAAAGAAACCACATTTTAAACAGTGGTTCAAATTATATCTCCTCTGGTATTATGCTGTGGAATTTGGGTGGATGATTCGTTTCTACTTTGCAGTCAAATAATTATTCAAAGACCTTGGTTCTTCTTCAGAGAAACACTCTTTTTAAACCATTATAGTCCTTTAACTGAAGTTCAGAGGAGTTACTTGTGATCACCATAAATTTGTGCCCAAAGAGGCAGAGTTCAGCCTGAAACTTTGAGGTACTGATATCAAGGGGAAGTCTGACAAGATATACAATAATTGTAGGATGTCTAACCATGAAACAGCCTCTGGTTATTTGTTTGAGACCTCAGGACTGAACAGGACTGATCAGAAACCTTTTATAGTGTTTGAACGCATTTTCCCCAATTATTTTTCTTTTCTTCAGCTCAGCCTTTGTAAGAGTTTAAATGAATTCATTCTTAAGTCGAGATTCATAAGAAAATATCCAATAATTTTTTAACTTCCCAAAAATCTCTGTGGTTTTTTTTGTTTCCTTTTAGGTGATCATTAGCAACATCTGCAATCGTGTAATTCCAGTGCAGCTAGTCGCCAGACAAATGTGTCAAAGTTATTGAATATTTCCATTGCAATTAAAGGCACAGGTTCAAGGAATTACTCTAATCTGCTTGCAACCTGCTCCCTCTTCTCCCATGTCTTCACCACCCCCTGAAACCCTGGAGGAAAAAGAAGTCACAAGAAGTTAAGTTGCCAGCAAATATCCTTAAAGAATTGAGTGAAAATATGGAGAAAATTCTGACAGCAGTCATTTTACTTCATTACTTTCCTAAGAAGATACTCAGAAAGAACACAACAACTTTTTTTCCTTTTTTTTTTTCCCCTTAGGAACGTTTGGTCTAGTCAGGATGAGCTAGTGGTTTGAGGATCAGGAGATCTCAAGTGGTATTGCCACTGCTTGGCTGAATCATTTTGGGAATACTTTCTGTGTGTCAACACAATCATTTTGCTAATGGAAAGAGTGACCTAATGTTTACCAACTTGAAAAATGGAGGTTTTGTGACAACTACAGTGATTTAACCATAAGAAGTATTTCGCTGCCTGAAGCACTATGGTTACAAGTTTTACGCATGATATTATCATTATACTTTCTTGTTACTGTTAGGGAATAGGTTTTACTTCACAGTTCCTAGTAAAAGTATTTTCTAAAGCGTGAGCAAAACAGTTCGTACAAGAGTTACCTTTAAAATGTACACAGTGGTGTACATGAAATTATAGATATCTAATCTGTAAAAAAATTCCCCATTGTATTAAAACCAAATTAAATTAGAACAAACAAATTGCATCTTCCTCAAAAGAAGCAATTATGAATAAGCATAACTATGCAAATACTTTAAAGAAAGATCCTTTGCTCTGCAGAAAAATAGTAAGAAATTTCTGAATGTGTAAACTAAACTGATTTCAGTTTTAAGAGCTGGAACCTTGATCAGGTTCAGGGAAGGAAGCCTGCCTACACACATTTCAAGGTATAACTGTGGCTCATTTATTTTATTGTATGTTCCCAATATGTCTTTGCCATACAACATTTTAAAACAAATACACTGTTGTATTTGGATTTTTTTTTTTTTCTCTAAAATATGAATTAGACAGTAGCAACTATTTCATAGAATCAATAGAAGGTCCTGTTTTGGGAGGGACCTTAAAGATCATCTAGTTCCAATCCCCCCACCTGAGACAGAGACACCTTCCACCAGACCAACTTGCTCAGAGCCCCATCCAGACTGGCCTTGTATACCCCCAGGGACGGGACATCCAAAACTTCTCTGTTCAACTGCCTCCCCACCCTCACAGTAAAACATTTCTTTGTGGTATCTGATCTAAACCTACTCTCTTACAGTTTAAACCCATTCCTCCTTGTCCTGTCACTAAATGCTCTTGCAAAAATCTCTCTGCATCTTTCTTGTAAACTCCCTTGAGGTACTGGAAGGCCTCAGTTAGGTCATCCTGAAGCCTTCTCTTCTCCAGGCTGAACAATCCCAATTCTCTCAACCTGTCTTCATAGGAGGGGTACTTCATCCCTCTAATCACCTTTGTGGCCTCAGCTGGTTTCATTCCAACAGGTCGATGTCCTTCCTGTGCTGGGAAGTCCATGTTTGATTTCATCAAGGTCTTATTGTGATGTGGTGCTTTTTCAAGAAATAAGAGATTCGACATTCCTGCGGCAAAGGGAATATCAAGAATTAGAAGAACAAGAAACAGGAAATGTTTAAGGATGACGCTGAAGACATAGATGCTAATAGTTAATTGCCTCAGCCAATTTTCTGTAGCATCTGCAGGAGTCACACAGGCAGAATTTAATACAGAATTAAAATACCTATGGTAAGCAACCAGATTAGTAAAGTGCATCAGGTCTATCGTGACATGAAGTATTTTAAGGGTTTGAAATGCTGTCTGTTCCTTTCTACACATTTAGTCATGCTCCCCACTCCCACCTAGTTGAATAGGACTACTTGTATTCTTGGAGGGAAGCATGTGTGTAAGCATATCCATGAAAAGCCTGAGTTTCTTTTCCCAGGGAAATTAGAAATTACTCAAGTTGATATGTCAGTGTCGCACTTTCTTTGAAGCTGTTCATGGTGATGTGTGGAGGTGTCTTGTTTTCTTATGAGAGAGGAGTAAGAGTAGAAAACAGGATAGGAATAGGAAACAGCACTAGATAGCTGAAAGATCAATTTAGTAATTATGGGTTTAACCCATCAAACATAGGTCATTCAGCCAATTGAGAAGGGTCTGTGTTTACAAGACGTCATTTCTGGACAAATATAGATATTGAAAATCTCAAGGCTGGGTCTCTCAGTGTGGCAAACAGGAGGTGCAGAAAAATCCCATTAGCTACTAACAGGATTTGTGCCCTTGTATCTCATGCACCACTTTGAAAATTCACTCTCAGTCATCAGGAAGTAAGGTAATATTCCAGCATTCAAAATTGCGTCATTCAGATACAGACAAGAAGCCTAATTGGCTGTCGTGTACAAAGAATCAGAAGCATAAAGAATTGCTTATGCTTAAATATTTTATTTAAAGCCTGGATTTTTCCACTGGACCTGTCTACATGAGTCTTTAATAATAATAAAAAAAAATTACCGGATCTTTAGTTATTTATAACTCAGCTTTACAGTTAGATGGAAATTGTTTCCAATCTCAACAACACAAAGACATCTAAAGATCAAAGAATTCAAAAAAATTTTACTCATAAAATGGGAACAGTTCAGTTACGTAAAAAAACCCAAACTAAACAAAATACACATATGCATGTGCAAACTGTTCATTTACACATCATGTTCCAAGAGTGTGTTATGTTCATGACAGTGCAGATAGGTATCCATATTTTGAATCTGTACAATTTAATTCACATAATCAGATTTTCATTGAGACGGAAATTCTTTGTATTTCTCTTAGAAGATTTTGGAATAGTTCTTAGTTTCTATCTCACATCAAGAAATGAAACTGGAACACGCCAAGCAGATACAGAGGGGTGTGACAGGTGGAGACCATCATACCATACTCCATCCATTAATTCATACCAATGACTCACTCAAGTCAAAATAATTCATGCCAGGTCTTCTACTAGCATAACCTTCTACCTCAAGGTTTTTTAGTCAAGAAAAATGTAAGTGGACATCCAGGAGTACTAGCTTAATTCTTCATTAACTGTATCAAATGTGCTAAATATCTTGACTAAGAAACTTTGAAAGAAAATGACATCCAGAAGATTCCTTAGAACACTCCTCTGTTTCCAGGGGCAAGCTCTTTTCCATAGTCATAAAAAAAAAATGTCACATAGTTGGTAAGTACTCAAGAGAGAAGTAGATTCTAATCATGAAAAGATGTGTTTGAATTTATAATCATAATCCTTCATATGATTGAATATGAAGAGTTCATCGACATATATTTTAGTGAGATGAAATAACGTTTTATAGTAAATGTTATCATTTCAAATAAGATCACTACATGCATGAAGAAGTGATGAGTAATACCTGAGGAACCAAACCATATTTAAATTCAAGAAAGGATGTTTTTGTGTCAGGATGTTTGGCGAGGCTGTTCCGGGAGTCATTGCATATTCTGCCAAAATCTTGTTCATCATACTGGAAGTCCTTCTGACAGCATTGCACTGCATTTCCTCCAAAACAGCACCTGAAGCTGTGCTTAGCCTTTGTAAAATAAGCTGAAGCCATTATGAAAACCTCTAATGAGCCCAGAAAAATTTTCTCTTGTAAAATATTAAAGTCCTGGTATATTTGCATTAATGGGTACTCCTTTTTAGCACAAATTTTTTCCCCTCAGAATTTTATCTCTGAAAATTCATAGCCATATCCACAGGTCAACTCTAACCCTTCCAGGCTGTGTGTCTAGCTCAGCAGACCCCTCCTTTTATAAGGAGATCAGAAAAAAAGAGGAAAATTTCATGGTTTTCCCGTGGTTTACATAGGAAAAGAGCACGTTTGCCAGAAGTTAGCCTTTTTGCATGGTAGGTAGTTATTTTTCAGAGTTCTTTACACTTTAAGTAAAACCTAAGTGTTACCTCCAACTTCTCTATTTTTCTTAAAGCACCAACTGGGTTAGCTGAGCCAGATAGTTTAGGTGTGCAGGACAGCACCATCTCTGGTGCCTGAAGAAACCTCATGAAGGCAGTCCTAGTGAATTCACAAGTGTTGGGAATAAGCTGCTTCTTGGGTATGTGGCACAACAGCGGCTCTGGTTGCTAACTCAGATGATGTATCTGTCTTTCTAGTACTCGGATTCTTTCTGCCCAACAGGCATTTAAGGTCTCTAGGCAGTGCACAGGAGGACAGAGAGTATTAGAACAGAACCCAAACCACCCCATAAAGCTAAGCAGAGAAGGTGCAATATTGCATCCATGTGCAGTCTGTGTAATGTGTGGTGCTCAAAGTCTGCCAGTTCAAAATTCTAAGCAAAAGGATATGTTTTCCACTTACTCAGGGCTGTGAAGAGGTACTTCCATCTACCCTCCTGAAGGTAGGGAGATATCTGTTTCAAGTCAAAAAATGACTTTTGCAATTGCAATGCAACATCAGGGGAGGAGGCAGGGCTGCTTTTAGCTCTTCTTTCACAGTCCAGCCTTATGGTTCATGCCCAAGTGAATGGAATGCAGTCAGGCTTGATCCTCTTTGCCTGAAGAGTCATCAGCCAGCAGTGTTATCAGGCTAAATAGAGGTACTGCTGGGGTAATGCTGAAGGGAGGAGAAATACTGCAGGGGGACACACTCTATCCTTTCTGTTCAGCCAAATCTGCTCCACAGAAAATAAGAGTCATAGGGTCAGGAAGCATAGGGCCTGGGAACAGGAGTCTAACCCAGGCTTCAAAGACAGTTCCCATCTATTATGTACCACAGATGGTAAAAATGCATTAGTAATCCTGAAAGCAGTTGTCAGACTCCAGTTTTGACCTGCTGGGTGCTCTTGCAACTGTGATATAGAGTCATGCCCCATCTTTGTGGTGCATTTGAATATTCTTATCATGAGACTGAATGTGGTTAGTCTTTTACATATCAAGGCCCTTTTACAGAGCCCTGGGTAGTGCAGTCTTGGTTAAATGAAAACTGCCCTCAGCTGTTAGCCTTTCCAAAAAGTTTTGCAGACCACCTGAGGTATTTTAAGTGGGAATTATGTAGTCTGAATATTTCATATTACTAATTATCTCCCACAAATCCTCACTGTGTCCTCAGATAGTTAGGTCTGTTGTAATTGCTCCACTGCAATTTACAGAAGGTGAGAGAGTGAGTTCACCTTGTTTCAAAATCCTTTCCTATCACAAATTACTCTTTCATTCTGATAGCAATTTAGACCACTGATGGATAAGTTTTGTTCCTTAACAGTTTGAAATAACCCAGTCATTACAGGTCAGGAGTTTATGCTGAATATAACTATGCATGTATAATGATACAACTCGTGGACTCAAAACTAACAAATAAATGTGCTTATTTATAATAATTTGTGATAAAATATATGGAGTTGGAAGGGACCCACAAGGAGTGGGTCTACTTCATGTAGAGTACCACTGTTCCTTACCTTCCTTGTAGACACAGAATTGGTTCCCCTGATGTGAAAACAGTTTTAGATTTTTGCTATAAAGACTTATCCAGCTTAAACACATTTTTGCCTCTGGTTGGGATTTACAGAACATGGAATTCATAGTAAATAACCCTGTTTCTACTGTCTCATCAGTGACTTCAATAATACAATAAAGAGGTTTGTGCTGTTTCAAGGAGTATGCAGAAAACATGGTACTTGTATTTGGATTCTAATTTGTGAACTGCTTGGCAGTCTTCTTTTCCCCTAATGTATTCATCACAAGATATATTGGTTATGCAATAAAGTATTTTTTAATTGCTAGCTTTAGAAATATTTAAGTACCCAATTATTTTTTATCTAAAAGACTATTATGGGAAAAAAAGGGAAAAGTTAAAAATGGATATGGCCATGGCGAGACAAGGATTAGGAGTTGCACAGCAAGAGCACTGAGCCTTTGATGAAGTGTATAAATAATTAGTAACACACTTTAAGACATCTTTCTCTTGGTTCATAGTACCTGTGCTCGTTTAAATTCAGCTGGAGATATGCCCATTCATTCACAGTGAAGGACAGATAAATTGGTGATCAAGTCAATGGGAACAGTGATTCATGTTGAAGCACCTAAGGCCAAATACTTTCTGCACATCAGACACTCACTGAGAGATTGGGCACGAACACAAATTTATCCTGCCCTGGCAAAAGATCACAGGGGACATGAGATAGACATGTATGTGGCAGAGCAGTGCCCATAAATGAAGGCATATGTGTATGTGTAATAATTTTAACATCTAGGTTTTATGTGAATGATTTTTAGTAACCTGAAAAAGAGATCAATAACAAGAAATAACAGTCTGTAAATAGGCTGTCCCATTTTTGCTTTTTTCCAAAGTTACATGAATACCCAAATACCCTTTTCTGGTTCTTTTTCCAAAAGAATTGATGGGATGAATTTGTCAGCACAAATGTATATGAGTTTCAAAATCAATTTGTATATTCACTGAACGTCATTAAATTGCACCTTGAAAACCTTCACAGAAGTATTTTCACATTTGAAGAAGCACTTTGACACCTAAGATGCAAGCAGGGTGTCTAACCTAAGTACAGTACCTAATGACTAAAAATAAACGTCTAAGTTCCGTTAGGTTCTCAAATCACTTAGAAATTCTGGTCTTAGTATACATAAGCTTTTTGCAAGGAGGAACAGAGAAGGATCTCAGGAGATATAGCCAGACAGCTGTTTACTCATCTCAAACAGGGCTTTGGAGGACTGTTCTGCACCAGTCCCTTGGTTTACAGAATTCCCTAAAATATTAAACAAATAAATAAATATGAAGCCAAGCAAGACTGCTTGCTAATTTTGCTTCTTGTTCTAGTGATTTACAGATCACTACTGCAAAGCTTGTCCTCTCAAAGTTCTTCATATAACTAATACAAAATCAATTCCTTTTATCAGTGTATCCCCAGTCCAGACTGTCACACACAGAGTTTTTTATGCTATGTTATGTAAATCAGCAATGCTGTCAGCTTATCTGTGATACTTGCCTCTTAAGTGAATTACTCCAGTTGGGCTGAAGTGGCTCCACTAAGAGAAGTCTAAAAGACATCATAGAATTACTTCAATCCCAACAGCATTTTGTTTTATTGTAACAATTTTTCTGCATCAACACATATAATAAAAGGTACTCTACTATGCATACCATTAAATAGGCTTAAACTTTGGACATTCCTTGTATTTCTGAGTTTATACCATACTCCTAGCGTTCATGTGAATGTCATTACAGGACCCTTTGCAATACTTTAGAAGTCTTTTTTTTTTTTTTTTTAAAAGGTGTAAATACACCAGAGTAGGGAGATTGAAGGGCTGACTTCTCGATAAAAGGGCTATGACAGAAATTTCTGAAGGAGATACGTATCAAATTGACTGTCATCAGCTATGTAGTGGAGTTGTGCTTGTCAGTTGTGTTGTCACTTTTCCACACCAAGAGAAAAAAAAATCCCTGACATAACTTTACTTTCCCTTTTAAATGTATGTAAAGAGGAAAAGCACCGTACCATATTAATGCAGCTAGAATGGAGATACAGTGTTTTTCATAAGCATCTGTTTATGTGACAGCAACTATCTTCTTTCTTTTTCTTTTGTTGTCCAAAACCTGGTGAAGAAAACATAATAGGGTTTGAATAGAGAAACTTAGAAAGTAAGCTGAGTTTTAGGAAAAACATCCTCATATCTAACAGCAGCTATAAACCTAAAAGTGTTATTTCATTATCTATTCCATGTTTCAGATTTCAGATTTTTTTTATTATTCAGTCAAAAAACAAGATCAAAAATACAGACAGTTTTTCTTATTTTATTTTCCCTCCATTTTATTAATATTTTTATTTCATCCTGCTGAAAAAAAATAGAAATAATTGGGAAAAAATATGGCAGGAACTTTTTAGGCTCCCAAACCATGCATAATTGTTACTTTAATTTCTAAAAATAATACTAATGAATCCTTAAAATTTTAATTTTTATGAGAGAGAACATATATAATTTTAAAAGGTTATTTTAATTTAAGGCTGTCAGCTGTCTTTGGTTTGCTTTGGTTTTAGAGATAAGGAAGACAAATAAGTGTTTGTGGTAAACTACATTAGGGCTCAAGTTTTAGGAGCAAAAGGTAACACTTCATCACTGGCTGATGCTCGGGGCAATGGCCAAAGTGGTACACGCTTGACCCTTGAAGGTGGTGTGGTGTGTGATCTGACTTCATCTTTTTGTTCAAGGGCTCAGAAACCCTTTGGTGAAACTGTCAAAGCTTTTTGGCTAGTGCTAAGCCTAGCATTGCTGGCTTTTCTATCTCACTACTCCATCCAACCAGAGTGGTCCTGCGGGGTGTTTGTGGCCAGGTGCCCACAGCCTCTCTTGCCCACTAACCTTGCCCATTGGCGCCTGTTGGCGTGTGTGTGGCCATGGCCACTGCAGCAAACCAACCAGGAGACTGGTGGGCAGGCCTACAAGACACCCAGGTCTAGCTCCCTCTTTAGGTTATGGTGTGTACCTATAAGTCCCTTGGTTCCTAGTTTGCATATTTAAGTTAATTGGTTAATGAGTTCTCCACCTTGTTTCATGTATGAATTCATGTTTAGTCATATCCTTAATTGAATATGCATAAGTTCTAGAAAGTTCTCCCCTACTCGACACCCCCATTGGCTTGTTCATATTATCCCCTCCCCTCCCCATTGGCTGTTCCCCTGTTGGCTCCTCCCCCTCATTCCAATCCCATTGGTTGGTCCCGTTACTCCACCCCCATGTATAAACTCTGGACCCGTTCAGTACTCTCTCTTTTCATCTCTGGACTCTTCACTGTGAGTAAAGTGGCTGGAACCCACACTAAAGACTCCTCTCTCTCTTTTGCCTCTGCCGTTGCCTTTCCGCCACCTTTGCTTGAGGCTTGCTCCTGGCGCAGGAGCTGGCCCTTTCCGCAGCCTGCAGCTGTCAAGGACACCTGCAGCAGGACGCTGTGCGGCCTCGGGCAGCCCCAACAGCATCAGGAGCCCGGCTGGAGGATAACACGCTGCCTGCCCTCCAGGCCTGCTGGTCACACAGAGTGACAGGGGTCAGTGCAGCCGTCAGAGACAGGTGACGCTCCACTGGCCCTGCACCTCCTGGATGTGGTCAGTGACTGTGGCGTACAGGCTTGGCCTTTCCCTTACCTGTGCTTACCAAGCAACCCACACGCTAAACGTGTGTTGGCCAAGCCAGCAGGAACAAGGGTCCATGTTCCTACAGTCCACACATAACATTCCAGGCCAAGAGGTGATAATCTTGACCGCAGGATCGCAGTGCAGTGCCCACCAAACTCAGTAGGTGAGCAGCATTTTGCACCTCCCTCACTATCTGCAGTCTCCTCAATGGGAGAAAGTCAGTTGTAATCTTTTATTAGTGGCACCTCTGCACACTACTGCTATACTTTTCTCCATCATAAGGCATGTTGTAATATGGATTTACAGTGAGATTTCTGTTTGTTTTGGTTTTTTTTTTTTTGGTTTTTTTTTTTTTTTTTGTTTTTTTTTTTTTTTTTTTTTTTTTTTTTTTTTTTTTTTTTTTTTTTTTTTTTTTTTTGTTTTTTTTTTTTTTTTTTTTTTTTTGTTTTTTTTTTATTTTTTTTTTTCTGGATTTCACTGGGCAGAAAAAATTTCACTACTCTTTAATTGATTTTCTTTTATGGAACTTATGTGCTCTATATTTGTTTTCATTTGCACAAACACATCAGTGCTTTCTATCTGAGATTGTCAGAGATTTTGGCTATACCTAATTAATAAGTTTTCAGGAGACCTTTGTATCAGTCCTAAGTGCAGCCAGCCAAAGTACTGGGAAATATTTCTGTAGTTGAGCCTCTGTGGCCCAAAGCTGAGTGATAATTTCTGAGAAGTATCCTTGTAACATGTCAGGTCTTTAATGGCTCCAAATTTCCCTGTGGTTAATAAATCACTAGAATGCAGTCTGAGAAACCAAGTATAAATGTAAGACTGATAGAACGTGCAGAGAAGCTGTGGATTCTAGGTGTTGGTCTGAAATTCCTGCCTCACTGGATATTACATTGGATGAGGTATCTGCTTTAAGGACCTGAGGCATATTTCATCCAGATCAGGAGCAGCAAAGACCAGCTTCAATGGTTCTTAACCAGATGGGACAGCCTCAGGGCAAGATAATCAATGAAAGATGGGAAACCAGTATGCCCTTGGTATGGGAGGGAGATTAAGAGACTGATAGATGCTACAGTCCTTGAAAAGCCTCAGAGTCTGAGACGTCTGGGAAGAGAAGAGCTACCAGAACATACTTTATTTAAATATGAGATTTATTAAGAAAGAAATTAACTGAAAGTTTGAAAAAGACATAATGCCCAGTAGAAAGGTCTTGGAAATACAGGAGGACACCATCCACTTACCAAAAATATTCTAATATTCTAAGTCATGTTCTATTGGTTTATGTTTTGAGTTTCTGATTTTATCAGTAACATCTCAGTAGATATTGGTCAGAGAAAGTTGCAGAGCCCAGAAAGCTCTCTAGAAGGAAGCAGGACACTAAGCCAAATGTAGGGAGTGGAGCTTTGTTTCTGATCATTATTTCAAGGGACCTTCTGGCTGTGCAATGGTAGGTTAAAGTGAAGCTGGCTTTTGGTTCCTCCAGCCTGTCATGCTGAGAAATATACATCAAATGCCCACATCTAATTCAAAATCCTATTCCTATTCTTCTTAATCCTGGAAAATTTTCTGTTCTGAGTTTTTCATTTAGGGTTGTTTTTTAACCATGAATCTTAGGACATACTTTCATCAAACAATAGATTTTGTTCATAACTAAAATAAGGATATATTTTTACACATCCACCTAAAGACAACCCTTAATGTATTCTAGTGCCCTGAACACATTGTTATGTTGAGCTCATAGAAGATTTGAATTTTAAAGGAAAAAATGCTATGTATTCTCATTATTCATGAACCAATAAGGTCAGACACAGACTTACCATATGTAGAAAACTTGAAGTGTATAAGGCTGCTGAGATTCAATAGATCCCAGGGGTAACAAATAAAGGCACAGCTGTTAAAGTACAGTGCCTCTTTCAATTTCTTATATTTGTCCAAATTACCATTTGTGGGAATTTAACACTATAGAACAAAAAATGTGAACTTTTCTTGCAGTTACCAAAAAGCCATTTATTGTTTGTATAATTTTAGATATAACTGGATTTGGGTTAAAGAAATTTAGGTCTTTTGCATTGTGTATTCATGCAGGGGTTTTTTTAAAGTATTTGAAGGGAAAAATCATCATGATGTGTTTTACCAATTAGCACACTAAGGCTATTTGCTATCTCTGGCAAATTTAAAAAGATAACTTCTAAAAAGCAAGTTATGGAAAAATTCCTTTTAAAACTTACCTTTAAAAAATGGTGACTTCATGGATTTAACAAGATAAAGGAAGATTTTTTCTTGAATCCCGTTTTTATTTTGCATTTTTCCTTTATAATAAATAATCATTTATATTTCAAGTGAAAGCAGTAGGTCTACATAAGAAAAAAGAAGTGCATTTCAGTTTGTAGCTTAATGTAACACTTTTAACTGATCTTTTTTCTTTGAAGATATATTTTTGTTGCATAAGGTAATATAGAAGTGGCATAAAATTTCTCCTTCATTTCTATTATAATATTTACAGTATTCCATAAATATATCAGCTACTATATAGGAGTTTAGTACTGAATGGATTGATTAAATAGCTAGCTGGATACATAATTAATATCTCAAGGTCCCTTTTTAAGCTTGAGTATAACAGCCAATGAGAAGTGATGCGGCTGCTTTGGGATGAGCAAAGCTTTTAAATGTTACCCTTCAACCCACACAGCAGTCTCCCTTTCTTCACAGAACTGTGTTCTCGTCCATAATTTTAAGGGCCTTTGTAAACGGTGTAAGCAGCAGGACCTTTGGTTCAGCAGCAGTGGTTTTTTACAGTTAAATGTGTAATTCTCCAAACGGAAGCACAGACGCTTTGGAGACATCATTATTCTTCACCTATCTGTCAGAAACTACAGAGGATCTAGCTGGTTTAGTTGCGGTCCTTTTATCTTCAGTCTGATTTCTACAATTTTTCAAATAGATCCACAATGCATTCATCACACCATGAGCAGGAATTTCAGCCTGAGCATCACCAGTTATATAAGTTCTGGGCTGAGTAAACTAATTTCCCCCGATTTCAGTCATGTGAAGCAGTGGGTGGAAAGGTCACCCTCATTAGTGGGGAGAGATGCTGCTGCCCTGGTGGCCAACTGGCTTTGCACCCTTTTAGTTATTGATCTGGGAGCACACAGAAGCAGGCAATGGCTGCAGGGCACAGCTCAGCTCTCTCTTCTTGAGGCTCTCCTAGGAAAGCTACCAAAGGTTTCCTTCTACATCCTGCATCTCTGTTACAGGTAATTAAGGTTAGGCAAGTGAAATAGCTAAAAATGAAAGATTCAGATTACTAATTCCTCCTGAAAAAAAGCTTTCAGGACAACAAATCCAGGGAAAATTTTCTGGGCATAGCAGAATCCCACCAGGTTAAAGTGACTCAACATTTAGTTTTCAGAAAGCAAAATCTTTCTGCATCCAAAGCCAATGAAAATGTTTAATATCCATCATTTTCTTGTGCAGTCTTTGTTCCTGACCTTGAATGGCTGATCCAGAGCCGATGGGGGATTTGGACCACAATGCCAATGAAACTGCAGAGACAGTCAACACCATTTCTTGTAGAGGGGTCATCCTATTCCCTGGGATCTTGCCAGTGAAAGTGATTGGGATAAACTAAAACATGAAATTGAGGAACGTCTTCAGCATCCAAAGAAAAATCAGTTCATGACAGAAGCAAGAGGTAAAGCATTAACAATTGTTTAAACAGAGGTGCACACTAATGGTGTAGGGTTTTTTTAAGACCCCATGAGTTTCAGAAATCTGAGTTATTCAGCTGTCGAAAACACGATTGTTAGTGAGAGAAGGAGAGAGAGGAAGAGAGAAAGTAAGGGATGCTGCTTTTTGGGGAACATTTAGGAAATTATTGAGCTAATTTTCTCAGATCACCTGGTCAGACAGCCTGAATACTACATTCTAGTATGGACATTCAGATTCAACTGCTTTCTCCTCTTAGGTTGAAGAAAGATGACTGATTTTTCCCCAAAGGAACGAAAGGTATAAAGACAGCTGCTTGGGAAACTCTGCCCTTGCTGAGCAGGTTTCTCATAGCCTGCCTGTGCCCCAGTCCTGCTGGCTGTCAGAGCTCACAGTACAATGCAGGGAGGAGAATCCAGCAGGAGAAAAGTGAAAATTCCCTCCAAAAGAGACCGTTAGTTTGTGCAACAAGCAGCCATGGGCAGTCATCCTCCATGGCCAGTTTGGGGCAGGCACCCTTGTTTTAAGGCAATCTTGGGAAAAAAATTTTCTGCTTTCAATCCAGACTCTCAGGTTAGGTTCCTGCATGACAAAGCACAGTGTCAAATGGTCTGTGTCCATTGTGACAGAGAGAACTTAAAAGTTAGTAAAACAATATGGAAAGTGTCCCAAACTTTGTAATATTCTGTTGGATTCAAATCCACTCTAATTTGGGTCAAAGCGCCATCAGCAGGAATCTGGACACAGACACAAGAAGTAGAAACAACAGCAGTGTGGGAACTAATCTGTGACTCCTTGATCCCATAGGATGCTGCGCCATACTCACCACGTTATAAAGTCAAGTCAGCTCATTCCTCTTTCTCTGCTGATGGAGGAATAAGTGCTTGCAACTTATCATGGGATGTATACAGGAGCTAACTGAAGGCCAAACAGAAGGAAACCATTGAAAGCAAAGTCTTAGAAATACTTTGGTTAGTCTCCGAAAGAAATTACTTGCATTTTTTCTTACATGAATACTTCTAATGCTTTCTGTTTTTTAAGAATTCTTTATTATTTCTTTACCCTTTTCCTCTGTCATTTTTTCCTTCCTTTTATTTTGCACATTGTTTATAAATGTAATAGGCCAGCTTGCGGAGGGTTAGTACAAAATGGATAAGTCAATTTTTTTGTTTAAAGATTTCCTTTCATTTATTAGTGAACCAAATAGTGATTTGCACAGAAGCTTTCCAACATAGGTGCCTTGAGATGATTAGCACTTGGTTCTGCTTTCACGCATTGGCAACATTGTGTGTTATAAAGCAGAAACTCCAGTTGTTGTTTTCCTGTCTGTGTTTCACAAACAAAAAAGTGCATTTTTTTCCTGCACAGAAACTTTAAGATATATAAAATTTTGTTCCAGTAAGAATTGATGATTGCTTTCAAAAGCATTTCTTAAAAGGGCTATTCTTTTAAAAGAGAAACCAATGTCAGAGTTCTGTGAATGAAAGAATGAGCTCTCCAAAATGACTGATGGTGCTGTCTTTCTTCTCTTAATTGATTAGTACTTTGGTTCTGAAACCTTGGCCCACAGACCATCTGTGTCCTGCAGAGAACTTGCTAGTAGAGCCTTTAGAGAGGAGACAGATACCATGATGGTAGTTTCTCTGCTTGATTACTGCTGTTAAATCATCTTAAAAGCAGTTAAATATTCATGAAACCTTTTACTAATCAGACTTCTTCTAGGAAAGCAATTCTAAGTGGGAAAATTCTTTTTGCTTCTGAAGATGTTCTCCTTTTTAATATATGCAAATAATAATTAATAACTTATTTATAAAGCCCTATTGGCATGGCTGAGCTGCTTGGGGTACTATACAACATCATCAAAACAGAATAAAAAAAAATGAACAAAAGTTCACCCTCATTAGAGTCAAGCCAAACACAAGAAAAATTGCAGACAAGAAAACAGGATCTGCTTCTTTAATCATGAGGTCTTAACATTTGTATTTTTGAAATGATGCTGGGGTTCAAAATACTTCAGCATAAGCCTCAAAGTATGTACAAATAAGGGTGAAGTCCCCTTGTTCTTCCATAAACTTACTTTCATTTCACATATCCTCATGTGTTATCCTGGCTCACGTCTTTCAAACATTAGGCATAAAGCACAACCTGTAAGGTATTCTGCATTGCCAAGGGTCCGCATGCTGCCCCATACAACCTTCCCCAAATAAACTGGCAGATAAAAAGGTGCTCCAGGAGCTGTGCAGTAAATGTTTTAAAATGTGACCCACTATGTACTGGGGGAAGTTGTAAAGCAAGGAATTTGACCTTTGTCGGCCTTGCAAATAAGAACTGTGGGGCAAAGTTCTCTACTTGCCAGCTCTGTGGACAGGGGAAAATCATATTAGTATAAAGATCACTGTTACAGACAGCTACAGCAACATGAATTTCAGTACCATCTGTCACAAACCTTGGAAAAAAGACCTATAAAACAACACATGGACATGTACATATTTAATCATTCAAATGCACTTCCAGGAGTAATTTTTAAAGTTCCATCTGATTCATAGTGCAGGGAAACATCAGTTATTTTTTTCTGCCATATCACCAGGTACCACTTCCACAATACAGATTTTCAGATATGTAAACTGGCTGTACAAAACAAATGAATTTGTACTTCCTCCCTGTTAGACACCAGCCAAACTGTCACTCTTTACAAATAGGTTAAATAGGTTATGGGGGATAAATACAGAAGGAAAAAACAAGAGAAAGTATATAGTGAAAGTTAGGCAGTCATTAGCAGCAGCTTTTTCTGATAAGGCTCAGCTCTTAAACTATAAAAATGGGGAAAACAGATTAAAGCTGTTGCTTTGATGCCTGAATACAGTATCTATTTAATTTGAGATTACATAGTTCATAAGGAATAAATCCCCAAATATATTTGTAAAATCCTTCAACAGCCTTCAAAAATATCACAGTGTAATTTGCAGAATTCACTCTCCAGAGTCTGATTTTAGAAATACACCAATGCATAGATGATTTAAGAGAGAAAAAGCTGATTTGGGGTTTGTATCTCAAGGTGCAACATTTGCTCTAGGCAATAAGTTTCAAGGAAGCTCAGCTGGAGCTGAGGACAAGTATTAATGGTGGAAGTTCAAAGGCATGGGTGGGAGCAGCAAGGATGGATAGGCACAGGATTCACTAATGTGCTCTGAGACTGATGGGGGTTGCACGCTCCTGTCCATCTGTACTTTGAGAACATCCATCCTAATATATCATCTGACTAATTAAACAGTGTTTCACTCAGAGGAGTCCACATTGGATTGGACTTCAGTATAGAGGCCAGATCTAGTGTCTATTAAAATCTCATGAGAAAGCACATCAGAAGAATTTTGGCTTTTACACTATGGCCATCACTGTTACAGTACACATATATGTAGCAGTCCCAGCTATATACATGCCAGGAGATGCAGACCTGTGGCAGGAGAATGCTGTTTTCCTGATCCACCTTCCTGAATTTAATTTTCTTTTCCAAGAAAAGTGATGCTGAGCATTTCACAGCATTCATCTTTTGAAAAAAGAAAAACGAAAGCCTTGTGAAAATTAGCTTTTTCACTATGCTTTATGGCTGGCATTTTTGATGTACAGTCTGACCTCTGATGCTTGGGAATGCTCCAGTTCTGAAAACATTTAATTGTATGGGAGGAAAATAAGAAGAATTCTCTCAAATTGTCTATTAGATTGTATAATTGCTTCCCAAAATCAGTAGAAGTAAATGTAATAGCATCAGAATTCACAAGTAAGTAAGAAAACAGCAGGTAGGAAAAGTTAGTCAACAACTGATTAAAACTTATGGTCAAATATTTCTTTCTCCTAAAGTCAACTTTTGTCATCATCTATTGCATAGAATGTTCTCCATGAAAAAAAAAAGAATAAAAAAAGCAGTTGTTTACTTTGTTGGTTGTTTTTAACTTTTCAGAACCTCTTGCATGAGTAAAATTTTTTTGTCATTAACTGCTGACAGCTTTGAAAATTGTCTTTTGATTAACACTAAACAAAGCAATGTTTTTTGTCCAATCATCTAGCATGAGTTCAAATTTAAGAAGTCAAAGTCTGTGATTTACATAGAGTATATTTAAACAAAGATCATGGGGATCCACATATACCATACAATCTTCGACGCTTTCTTGTGTGAAATGAGTTTATGCAAGTCTGGTTCGTTGCACAAGGCTATTCAGTTTTGTTAGTCCCTTGAATTAGTTTCTAGGTCAGCAAAGCACTAAGAACATTAGAAAAACAAAACAAAACAATGACAATAAAGAATCTAAACAAACAAAAACTCCCCAAAAACCCCTAGACCCTAAAAGACTATATCCTTGTTATGTAAGTCTTCCTGCTCACACACTTTGTTAAAACACCTCCTTTGAAGAACAGAAATGGGATTGCTCAAAGTTAAGTACATGAAAAAGAGGAATCAAGGCTAACGACTGTTTTGCCCAGTGGAAAACTCTCCAAGTTGTATTATTTCAGCTCCTATAAATATCCTAATAGGATTTTCATGCTGCATTGGAAAATTCCACAGCAGCAACTCAGTCGGTTTTATATGTAATTCATTCCCCCCTTTCTTTTATGCTTGGTCATTTTTTATGTACAAACATGATACATAGTTTACCAAAACATTTGTTAATTGTCTGAGTGAATCAAACAGTTGTAAAACCTGCATCATGCAAAAGCTCAAGGCAATACTGAATTTTGCCCTGCTCATGATCATTTTTAATGCTGCCTGTATATGTGTAAGTCACAGACAGACAGCACAATATAGCAGACAAATGTAAAGCCATTTTTTCTTTTCACTGTATTATTGAAATCCATGAAGCATAAGGAAAAGCAAAAACATAGAGGAAGGACAAGTCCTTCCCATTTCCATAGCAGCATCAGGCTACAGTTGTATGTTTATTTTTGAAAAATGAAACAAGTTTGTCCAGCTGCTTTGTTTATAAGTGCATTTCTTGTTTTTCCTAAGTTTATTACAATTTAGGAAAATCCAGAGAGGTTATTTAGATGCCTTCCACTTGAAGTACCTTGGCCCTAAAAACGTATAAAAAGACAAAACCTGGGAGATGGTCTCCCTGTGGCCTGCCTTGGCAGAGTCCCCTGCATCTTCATCTCCATCCATACCCCCCCATTCCACCAGACACCTGCCATCAATGAACAGACAACAGCAGACACAGGCTACGTGTCAAAGTCCTGCCTCCCATGCAAAGCTGAATCATTTGCACCCTGTTGGGACACAGACCTTTCAATTCTCTGCGGCCAGACATCAAAGTAGGCAGAACAGATCTTTTTAAAAAATATTTTCCTGGGCCATAATGGTACCTGTCTTTTAGAGCTTTGGACAGGGCTAGGGTACTTTCTAAGGAAGAGGAGTTTCAAAGTGTGCAGCTCCCACTGTAGGATAAATCCATCCTCGTCAATACTTGAGTATTGAATATCTCGGTTACCTCGCAGTTAAAAGTTTGCAAGTTGTTTCTACCTGATACTGAACTGAAAGCTGTTACTGCTTCAAAAGGGCTGCCAGGCACCAGCCTGGATTCAGTTGCTTTCAGATACAATGTCTTTGTCTCCTAAGGTAGGGTCCTACATAAAGGATTTATGAGATGCTGAGGATTAAAATTATGGAGGATTCAAACAGATCAGTGCTAAAATTGTTTCATCAATTTTAGAAGGAGTCCTCACCTGTCCTACTTCCAGCATGAAGGAAATTATAAAACTGGGGTGTATCCTTTAGCATCTCTGTGCCTTCGTTTCCCTACAGGGGACGGCAGCCAAAATCTTCAGCCACCGTGGTACAGCACAGATTGTGCAGCCTCTCCTTGCCAGACTTCAGGGATACTTCTCAAGGTGACTGCCCTCATTCATACATCTGGGATTTTCACAATCAGGATCCTGGAATGAAAGCCAACATATTACTGTCAGTGCAATATATTAAAATGCTGATGCTGCAGAAAGAAATAAGGCTAGAAGGTTCTGGATTCACGGATTCATTTAAAAGCAATATAAAATAAGCAGGGAAAATGACTATGTGGTACTGAAGCACAGTGGTGCCCATACTGAGAAAAGAGAGCAACCAGTTTCTTTCTGCTGATTTAGAGGGAGGCTGCCAAGGCACATCCAGTAAATAACTGTTGTTCAGAGTCATCTGAACAAGGTTCTCTAAAAGCTGAGTTTGATATACAGGAGAAACACTCAACTGATTGTTATATAATAACAATTGACTGCAGAGGAATGGACTTTATATGAAAGCTAGGGCTGTATTTTGAGTTAGGGAAAGCTTTTTATTCTGTGCATTGAAGCCTTGGGCTTTATTCTATTGGAATTTACTTTTCCAGATGGCTCAGAATGCTGCCGGTCCTTGCCGCCTGTTCAGGGGCCAGGCAATGGGCAGTGGTGCTGCAGAAACACAAAACAACTCCAAAGTTTCCTGAGAAACGTGACTGGGAGGAGGACGAGAAGCAGAGTCTACTCAAGAGCCAAGTCTGCAAGTAGCTAAAAATGAACGTGAAGAGGGATGCTGTGCCTGTGAAAGTAAGGAGGGAGCATGTGCAAAGCAGTTTAAACAGTTATGGTTTTGTGCTTTGTAGTTAACTTGGTGTTAAAATCAAACACACAGCATTATATTTAGCTCTTAGAAAACCCGAGCAAAATGCTCCAGGCAGCTGCTATCTTTTCTGTCTTGAGTAAACATTTGGTTTTTGTCAGTTTGATGCTCAATCATCAAAATGTGGAACTTCCTACTTTCCCTTCCCCTTTCCCTTTTCTCTTTCCTTGTCCTTGTCCTTGTCTTCATTCCTGTCCTTTCACAACTTTCTGGAGCCTGCAGTTTTTAAGAGGAGCTGCCCCAGAACCATTTCCAAAATCATAGGTGTCTGAGATGGTCAAATGTCTGATGCACCTGATTATCTGTCTGAAAGCTGTGTTGGATTTGCCTTCTCCAGACAAATATTTCTCACAGAAGGAAAAAAAGAGACAGGGAGAAAATAGGGGAGGTCATGCATGGAGTTTTAATTTTGTTTGCCTCCTTGTCCCCGCACAAAGATTCTCAGTCCTAATAGCTGCACCCGTTAGGTTGCAGTAATTTATTTGCCCCTTGATGCCAAGGTGAAAAAAGAGGAAGCATGGCTGATTTGTATGTTGTTCACATTCATTCCCTGCTCCTTACTGGCCTATTCTAAATAATGTAAAATGAGTCAGTCAATTTGGAGTAGAGCTCAGATCACAAGAGGTTGTTGAGGATGGTGTCACACGTACAGATTTCTGGGAAATAGTGTCATCCAAGGTCCATTCTGGATTGTTAACACAGTCAAACACTGCCATGGGTTGACACTGAAGAAATTAAAGAAAGAATTTCCTTCATTGGAACTGATGAGGACTGCTTAGAAAAACTTCTGCAAGTAATGGTGAGCAGAATGCAAGTGTTACATCCTATGCCTTCCTGGATGTCAGAAATGTGAACTGTGTATCCTGATGGAATTTAGGATAATCGACATCCTAGCATGTCACCAGCTAGATAATGGATGTACAGCGAGATTTTTCAGCCATTTATTTGCACTAAGGTTGAGTCCAGGACTTACCACATTTCTGATACTTCTCACACCTGAGAGCTGGAAGCCTTGCTACATCTCAGAGTGTCATATCCTGAGGGCATTCAACACATGGTTCCAAATAAAAGGGGCTTTTGCAACTACTACTTTTCCTCCCGGGGTCAGGGACAACAGGGCAGGAAGAGGAAGGCATTCAAATGGTTGTGGTCTGGGTAAAATTTGCATTCTTGCCTCCATTTTTTAATCTGCTAGAGCCAGCCAGCAGCATGTGTCTGGAACAACATGTCCAGAAAGAATTGCTGACCTCAGCAGCAAGTAGCAAGTTCATTAAGGCACACAAACCTTTTTCTGGGATGGTAAAATGTGCTGCTGACTCACATGGGCTGCACAGTCTAATCCTAAATTATTAAGAATGACCCAGATTCTGGCACTCTGGCTTCTGCTGATTAACATCTTACTCTGCAAGCAGTTTAGTCTAGCTTAAGTGGGGCTGCATCCGCAAATTAATTTTCAGTATAAAGGTGAAAGAATAATGCCTTGTAACTCTAACTATGGTTCCAATAGATCCAGATAGGAATTATAACAGGCAGCAGAAGGAATGAAAATAAACTTGCTCTGGGTTCAGACTGGTCTGGTAAAAAAAAGAAAAAAGAGAATGAATTCACAATCCTTGCTTATATAAATAGCACCTGTTTTGACAAATTTTGTATGCTTATGTTTTCTGAATTAGCACGCTTCCAAAGTACCACTTTTTTCAGAACATAAATGACAGCACTGACAAAAAAAAGAAATAACGCAGGCTGTTACTATATATATGTTTATAATCTTTAAGCTTTGCAAGCAAGAAATTGTTGAATTCATCCAGTAATTCTTAACCTAAGCACACTTGCTTGGTCTTCAGCCATAGTACAGCATGCAAATATCTGCATTTTGGGGCTCAAAAGGCTGTGATCCACAGTACTAGCTGTGTATTCCAGAGGTGGATAATAGGTCCAGTGCTGCAGGATCTTCATTAATGACCTAGTCACTGAGACAGAGTGAACCTTCAGCAGGTTTGCAGACAATACAAAACTAGGAGCAGTGGCCGATACACCAGATGTCATGCTGCCATCCAGAGGGACCTCAACAGCTGGAGAAGTGGGATGATGAGAATCTCATGCTGCTCAGTGAGGGAAAGTGCAAAGCCATGCCCCTGGGGAGGAACAGCTCCAGCACCAGCAGAGGCTGGGGCCACCCCCTGGAAGGCAGTTTGGCAGAGAAGGCCCTGGGGGTGCTGATGGACACCAGGCAGGATGTGAATCAGCAGCGTGCCCTTGCCACTAAGAAGGTGAGGGGTATCCTGGGCTGCACTGGGCAAAGGAATGCCAGCTGGTGGAGGCATGTGGTTCTTCCCCTTTATTCACTGCTGTCTACTGTGCAAAAGTGACACTGGAAATACCGGAGAAGAGTCCAGTGAAATGCACAAAATGTATCTTTCATACAATGGGAGAAAGAGAGAAGTGTGACTGGCCAGCCTACAGAAGAGACAGTGCAGGGGGTCTTATCACCATACATAAATATCTGACAGCAGGGAATGAAGAAGAGTCAGAAAGATTCTTCTTGTGAGTACTCAGTGACAGGACAAGAGGCAATGAACACAAACTGAAATACAGGAAATCCCCCTAAAACATATGAAAAAACTATTTTACTGTGGGGGTGGTCAAACACTGGCATAGGTTGCCCAGAGAGGATGTGGAGTCTTCATACTTGGACATATCCAAAACCTAAGTGGACATAGACCTGAGCAACTCTCTACAGATGACCTCGCTTGTGAAGAGGGGTTGCACTAAAGAATTTTCAGAGGTCCCTTCCAACCTCAGCTCTTCTGTGATTGCGTGATACTTTTCACTCTACACCACAAATATAGCAGCAGTATTCTTTCAGCTGATTTGTATTTGCATTTCTGACGTGCCTGCAAATAACGGACACATTTTTTGCTCTTAGTGCTCAAGCTAATAATTCACTAGCGCTCTTTAGGATTTGGGTAGCTTTAACCATATTTAGGCTTTAATGACCAAGAACCAAGATGCCACCTTCTGTGCAGAACAGCACTGAAAGACTCACACTTGGAAATGCCCCAGCAGGGTGGATTTAAACAAGCTCTTTCCCTAGTAAGACCACCACAGCAACTCCCAAAATGAAGTGATTTAACTGATGGGTGTCTGTCCAGAATTTTCAAAGAGGCTTACAAAACAGACATCACACTTAGTCTGCAATTTTTACAAGACCCTAAGCAAACCCTGTAAAGCCCATAGCAAGCATTGTAGGTATTTTGATTGCATGCTCCTGAAAATGAACAGGGCTGAGAACCACACCTTGCTAACGTTGAAGCATGAGGCACAGGAGATGAGGAACACAAGCCCATTTGTGGCACCCAGCTTGTTCCCCAAACATCTAAAAACATTTGAAAATCGTCATGACCTACTTAGAAAAGTGAACAGGCTGGGAAAAACAAGTATAAGCAAAATATTTATAAAATTGGGACAAAACATACATAAGTAAAACTTGCAAAAATTCTTTGTAAAGCTCCTTACAACTCATTTAAAGTTTTGCTCATCCATTGAAGTCAAGACAAGAACATTACAGATTTCTGTTCTATTCAACCAAACCAGATGGGATTCACCCATTGCTAAAATTCCAACTAGCTAAAGTACGTTTGTCTCTTCTCTCTAATCCCTCTTTCTCTGACATTAATGCAAGAGCCATTGTAATGGGTAGGCTTGTTATGAAGAACTCAATAGTAATAAAAAATACAAAAATTGCTGTTCTTGTATTCCTCTTGTTGTTGAAGAATAAAATTATACTGTAAATTAAATCTGATTTTATGACATTTTGCATGCATATAGATCTTCATGTGAACTCAGGGGAGCATACTTTATTTGAGCTCTGTATTCCTTATACTTTTTAATTAATTTTTCTTTGTAATTCAGAACAAGTTTCTAATGGATTCATGGAACAATATGGGGTCACTTGGGGGTGATTTTAATACCTGCAATTCCCATGGTTATTAATCAAAGACTTTTTAGCCTTTTAGATAAATTATCTGCCTTCTGTTTAGAAGATTGAGATTAAGCATGTGAGAGAAATTGTCCCTACTGACACAAAGAAAAAAGTCGTGAAAATACAAAATGCAACATTTTGGATATCTCACAAAACTACAGAATATGCTGGAGATTTTCAATTTTCTTTCATCTAGCTTTATAAAAATAATTTGCTATGAAAACAGCAATGATTCTGAAAAGGGGTGATTTTCATTTACTGCCTATAAATCTCAGAAGCTGTCAGAACCAGTAAAACTTTTTTTTAGTTGAGGATTTACTGTTTACAAGTGCCAGGTTTTTTTAAAAAAATCGTTAGGCTTTTTAAGCACCTAAGAAAGAAAAAAAGGTGTTCACTTAGCATGTTTAGTTGGGAATCTAAATTTGCATACCCTTGAACAGTGGTTGTTACATTTTCATCTGCTGAATGCTGAATCAGACAAACAGACACAGTTTTTGTGCAATTGACTTGATTCCTCTTGACTTCATGGTGACCAGTAATTAGAAAAATCCCGGTTGATTTTCTGTTCACTAAAGAAACAAAACAGTTTGTTTTCCATACTTTTTCACTAGATCTAGAATGGCACAATTGTAGAATAATGTCCTCGAGGGATACCAATGACAAAAGAATACACATCTGAATTGATACATTTACTGTGTGTTTATATATGCAAAATTATATATAGCCTAATATCCAGTCTCACAGTTCTGCTCATCATTCAACAATGGTTAATCTGATACAAAGAACTCTCAAAAATCAAAGAATTTAAATTAGGTGTGGACTTCAACTTTTCACATGCAAGTATCCTCAAGGTGTGTGAAAATTCAATGCTTGTCTCTAGCTTACTTCTGTCTCTCTGTCAAAATTAAATTAATCACATTTCACAAAACCATTTAAAGTATTTACGACAGCTCTGTTGTCATAATGTCTAAGTGTTTCACAAATTTTCTTCACCTGAAGAAGGACCTGATTTATCAGTTTGCTAACCTGAGACACAGCTGCCCCTGGAGGACAGCGGTTTTAGCTGTTCAGGTTACGTGAGGGGTGTGAAGCAGTTTAGCTGCATCTGTGCATTGATGCAGCTGGGTGGATTCACCTGGACCTTTAACACATCCCGGTGACTCATCAGGTTCAATGTCCTGCTTCCATTGTCCTGCTTACAAACTCCAACTGGCCCCTTCAGTCAGTGCTGTGCAGCAAGACATTATATTCTTTCAGCTGCATGAAGTAAAGGGTACATTGGTTGTTTGAAGTCAAGCAGAAGTTGGTGAGAGGACCTGGGCACTGCGCTCCTAAATCTGAGGCTGTTACTCATTCTGCATCCTGTTTTCCTTTTTAGCCACCAACCATACAAAACCTGGAAAATAGCAAGGCAAGAGGAAGACAAAGCAGCAAGTCAGCAAAAATTATCAGCAAGAAATAAAGCAACCTAAGTGGGTAAACAAACCATAATATATCCTCCAAATACGGGGCCAAAACAGACCTGAGAAGCATTTTTCACTTTCACCCCTCAGAAGCTATTTTCTGGAAAGGGAAAATACCTTGATGAAAGCCACATAGAGAAGTCAGAGAATAGACATGAGATGAACAAAACAGTCATTGGAGACAACTCTACACAGAGATGTACAGTGTTCTCCATGGCAAGTATTTCTTTCCTACGGAGAGCATTGCACATCACTGCACAAGGCTGCATTTCATAAATTGGAAACATCTTCAGAAAAATACGCTTTTACACATCATAGGGTATACAATGCATACTTTGCTTCATCATTGTCGTATTATGAATGCTACATGTCTTTTATTCCTAGAAGAATACTTCAGAGGTCTCAAAATTTATTCTGCCAACAAAGTAAAAAGACTAGCATAAGTACAAGTTTTCTCCAGGTAGTGTAGAATATGTAATGCACATTTTGCATGTTCATGGATGGAAATGGTCAAAATACACATGATATATACATGTATTTATCTATACAGTAAAAATGGAAGAAGAGAAGATACACAGGCTTCAAGAACATGCATATTTCACTAGGTCTTATTAAGGTATTTATGTTACTTGTATTCAAAACCTGGGCTTAGCATTTTGCAGAGCTGTCTCATTCTGAACATGAAGCAATTCTTCATTTGCCATGATCCTTTCATGAACTTGTGGGTAACTTTATGACATTAAACATGGCAGGAGCATATTTGTTTAGTAATTAGAATACTAAAATTGTTATTAGGAACATCATCCAAATTTTCTATAATTCAACTCTCAGCTTTATTCAGGAGCACAAGTGGCCAAATGGCTCAGTCTCAAATGTGAAAGAGAGGGAAGCAGTGTGAGTCAGACCAGATGGCTGTTGACCTTAAGGCAAGATAGAAAGGCATGGCAAAAGCTTTTCTCAGCTGTGCTTCTTCTAGGCACTGCTCCAGAAACTCACCTAGTCCTGGTAATGGAGAAAGTTTTACTTTTTAATATCAAAGAAGTTCTACTTTAAAAATAATATATTTGTTTCTAATAATGCAGATACTTTTTTTAAATTATGTTTTTTAAGGTACATATACTGGATGAGAATAGGAAAAAATGCAATGAAATTTACCTTCTTGGATCATAGCATTCCAGAGTTTGAGTGCTCTGGAACTCATCAGCATCATCTCTTCTAAAATCACACACTGCTAACAATTATTATCACTCTTCATGACTGATTATTGGAACAACACTTTCAAGAAAAAAAACTTTTGTTTAAGCTGAAATGCACACTTTCATGTTGAAACAACTTTGCAATTTGAAGGTTCTCATTCTGTACGACATGAAATCTGTTATAATAGGAATTTTTCAAAAGTTGATACAAGACTCTGAAACAACCTGAAATTATCATTATTTTCATTTTTCATTGAGAGAATTATGTAAATACTGAATTTATCCTAGGCAAATGAAATCAGATTTCTAAATTTTGAAATCCTCTGTAAAATGTCAGTCACTCTCTATCAAAACAAATGCGGCATCTGATTCGAGGTTTGAGTCAAAGACTTTTGAACACAGTGGGAGATGTTTAAGTCTGTATACTCTGGATTTGATCCACAAAGGTTAAATCTATAGGCTACAAGATAAAGTTACGTAAAGGAGACACCTCTCTGTAGCTGTATCTCTTGACCAACTCCAGTGCTTTGCTCATATAATGGTTTATCCACAACCTAAGAGATAAATGGCATGAAACATAATCAGAAAATCATAGCTAAGTTACAGAAACATAAAATAAACACCTCCTCATTTGTTTTCCCACAAAAAAAAAAGAAAAGAAAAAAGAAGGATAATGAAATTATTTCTATTTTCTTCTTGGGAATTATTTCTATTTTCTTCTTGGGAATCCACTTGAACCATTAATTAAGCATGTTAACTTGAATGTGGCAAGAAGGTCTGCAAAGTCTTTTTTACCATTTTGTAGTTTTCTGTGGTTTATCTTACTTTTCAGCAGTTCCTCTAATATTACCAAGATATATTGTTATTCCTGAGAGTGTAATTATGTTGTGTTGTATTCTTTTGAATGGGTCAAATAACCTTTATAGTGCATTTTTAAAGTGTCAATGATGCCTAAGGAGTCTACAATATATGCTGCTGACTGGGAAATTACATTTGTATTTAATTATGCAGTGCTGTGTGGAATTGAGAACATATTGCACAAAATGGCTTTGACTGACTGTTACATACTTTCTGCAGGTGTTATTATACACCAGGCTAACATAGTTATCTCTGCGTTATATAAAAATGAAGGAGTTCAGCACTGGGGATGTTACATATTTAGAGGTTCACAATTGTGTAGTTTGCTTTACTGGTCATGCAACACCTCTCATTCAGACAGAATATACAAGCTTGCAAAAAATCATATACACCCTGCAGAATTTGATATTGGGTAATGAAAGCCAGGTCTGTTAGCAGAGCTGAGAATGCTAGTGTTTTGTATTCCCCAAAATACACTTGACTTCATGGGAGCCCTACTAAGGGGCATCAAATGAGAATCTGGCTTTGTGTGCACTGTCCCCTGGGAATGGCATGGGTTTGTTACATGAAACCCATAAATCACTTTGATGTTATCTGGACCTGTATTATCATAGGAACTGTACAGGCTGGTAAAATATGCTTCTGAATCATGCAGAATCCACTTACTGCTTCTGGGCATTGAGTCTGATACTGAGACTGCACCCCACTGTGCCCTGAAACACGTATTTTGTGCACATGGGTGCATATGGGGCCAGAAGGAGGCCATTATCTGTACGTTGATTACTCTTTCATTATATCTTTACACAGCTATACTGACAACTCTTCCTGTTTCTGTCTAAAAAAACAAACAAAAGCTGGCGAGCACTTACCGTGTTTTCCCCCTTTGATATTTGAAGATTGTATTGATTTGAGAAAATGAGCAAATAATGAGAAGTAGTGCAGACCAGTACAGGAAGACTGAGAACTTTTAAGTGCCAGGACTAATAGATGGCAAATACAATTTGTTGATGGTAAGAGCAAAATCGTGAGTTTTAAACAAACAGCAAAAGGAAAGAGTTATCTTCTAATTGGTAAGAAACTGAAGCATCCTGAACATAAGAAAGATTTGTAAGTTGCTGAAAAATAATGGTTTTTTAGCCCTGAATTCAGTGTTCAGGGACAACGGTGAGTTCAACCAAGATGTAGAGATGTATTCCCAGATAAACATGTTACAAATCAAAGCTAAAATCACCATTGCGTAAGACAGTGGTCCAGATGCTGACAGTATGACATCATACCAGGCACAATCCTCCAGGAAAGAGGGCAAAGAATCTGAATTCTGGGCATCCCATAATATGCACAAACACTGGAGTGCAAAATTGGACTGCAAATGACAGGAAATAAAATTACCAGAGAAAAGAGTATAAACTAATTGCACCAAGAAAGAACAAAATTAGGAATTCTTAATCACAGCATTAGGTACCAAGAAGGTTGAAAACAAAAGCCTTAGTAAGAAAATTCCCTTCAGGAATTATTTTTCTTTAAAAAAAATCACTGAAGCGTGAAGCGCTGCTGAACTTAAGTGGCTACTTGATTTTCTAAACAAAGGAGACATAGGGAGCTATATGGCAAGAGAAAAAGGCAAGAGCAGAAAGCAAAGGGATGGAAAGCAAGAAATAACTGTAATAATATTTTAACACCTAAAGGCAGCAGCAGAAACTGGGCAGAGATGAACCAGACAGCAAGCACATGCAAAGCAAGAGACAGGCTTTTTAGCCAAAGGCATACAATTTGAATCCTGCTGCAAATTTCTAAACAAGTGACTTTATGCACAAAGTGCATTGTGTTCTTATCAGTCTCAGAAGGTTCTGCTGAATGCTCACTGTGTTGAAAACTTAGCAAAGAGACTCAGATTAAAAAGTTACACAGAGCACCAGATCTGCAGATGTATCCATGCATCCGACTTTGAGTGTCTGGCTAGGAATACCTCATCAATTTCTGTGGGTCTGCCTGCTACTGAAAATATAATTTGCAGCGCTGGTGCTTTATGGTGGATCTCAGATCTCTAGTTCTGATTGCTGGTTTTGAAAATTGTTGTTCCTGGCCTTATTTATAAGATGAGTGCAATGTTTTTTCATAGAGATCTGCCCCCTCATGCATACTTAATAAAAATTACTGCCATAAAAAAATCCTATTTGACCCAATGTAAGAGATTAATACAATTTTAAATCCAGTTTCAAACAACAGGAGAAAGATCTTAAATCTTAGGAAAGTTCAGATGAAAACCTTTTGCTTAACTCTTTTTTTTTCAGTAAAGAACAACTCAAAACTTGATGTAATTGTCAAAGTCAAATGCTTCAAGTTCTTGATTCCAGATTAAAAAAAATATAGCTTAGAACTTGTCTTGACCTGGGTCTCATTCAAAACCATGAAAGACAATAGAAGACCTTCAAAGGGCTTTGTAAACAGGCAGGGCTGCTACCCTTTGGGTCCAGCAGTTAAGCTTTTCACAAGTAATTTTTAGCTTTCTGGCCAATTAGCAATTGCACTGAAATCTCTTACATGTTTCCATTTTTTTCTTTTTGAACTCTGTGTTTTCCAACACATTCTGAATTAATGAATGAGAATGCCAACTAATTTGTACTACACAGAACCAGTTTCTTAATACTTTAAAATATTTCTCCTTTTATGGTTACACCTTTTTTCTTTTTCTCTTTTTCTTTTTTTTTTTTAATCTGTTGTTCTTAGCAGGATTGGATTTTAGTGGAATCACACAAAATGTTAGTCAGATAACAGAACCGGTTTCCAATTCATGCTTTAAAACATTTTTAATTCTAGTCTACAATAATGACAATTATTCTTGTGCTCCAACTTTTGCTATACTCATTACCGCTTGCCTCCTCCTCCACTCAAGTATTTTTTACTTTGTTAGACTTTCCTCCTTTAGGCACAATCCTCATATATCAAAACTCTGTAAGACTTAAAAGTGCTACACAACTAATGTAAACTAATGTAACAGCTTCTGGAATAAGACTGATCTTCTTAGCATGAAGCCTTTGATTTTATCATTTCTTTAACACAGAAAATCAAGCCTGCAAGAACTCGTCTTTCAGTGCATATCCCAAGCCATTAATTCAAATACTTCTATTCAGATAAAATGAATTTATTAAGTAGGGTTTGTTAAAGTCATTACCAATTTTCTTCTCTGAATTCAATCTCTCATTGTTTATTCAGTTTCATAAAGAAAAATAATAGTGCTTTAGTTGCCACAGAGTATACATATTTGATTTAGAAGCGGGTTCCTGAGAAGTATTTTATTTGCAGCAACTTTTCATAACTACTATTAAAATAGCAGGTGTCAAAAATGTCCTGTTTAACATCAAAAAGACTGCTCCTCTGTCTTTTCATTATATTCTGCTTTTATTTTTGTTCTGTATTCACAGAATCACAGAATGGGTCAGGTTGGAAGGGACCACAGTGCTGGTCCAACCTCCCTGCTCAGACAGGGTCATCCCAGAGCACAGGGCACAGGATTGCATCCAGATGGTTCTTAAATATCTGCAGTGAGGAAGACTCCACCACCTCTCTGGGCAACCTGTTCCAGTGCACAGTCACCCACCCAGTAAAGAAATTCTTCCTCATGTTTAGGTGGAACTTTCCGTGCATTGGTTTCTGCCCATTTCCTCTTGTCCTATTGCTTGGCACCACCAAGAAGAGCCTGGATCCAGCCTCTTGGCACCCTCCCTTGAGATATTTATACACATTGATGATGTCCTTTCTCAATTGTCTCTTCTTGAGGCTGAACACACCAAGCCCCCTCAGCCTTTCCTCATATGAGAGATGCTCCAGACCCCTGATCAACTTTGTAGCCCTCTGCTAGACCTGCTCCAGGAGCTCCAGGTCTCTACTGTGGAGCCCAGAACCGGACAGAGATGTGGACTCATCAAGGCTGAGTAGAGGGACAAGATCGTCATCGACCCACTGGCAATCCTCTTCCCAGTGCACCTCAGGATACAATTGATCCTCTTGGCCACCAGGGTGCTGCTGGCTCAGGGACAGATGTCGCCCACCAGGATCCCCAGGTCCTTCTCTGCAGAGCTGCTTTCCAGCACGTCAGCCCCAGCCTGTGGGGTGCATGCAGTTGTTCCTCCCCAGGTACAGGACCCGGCATTTGCTTTTGTTGAATTTCAGAAGGTTCTTCTCTGCCCATCTCTCCAACCTATTGTTCTTAAAATGCTTAATTAATCACTCCTTTACGAGTATTATTAATTATTTTTATTAATGTGCTTAATTAATTTGCTTTGCATGAAAACTACCTGCTAACTTACCTTTAAATTTGTACAGTGCCTGCTTGTGGTTAGCTCACAGTTAGAGTTGTTCATACAATTGCATATGGTGAAGAGACCAGCAGGACAGGCACCCCCAAATGCTTAGTTCCAGTAAGAGGCTATTTGAGCTAAGGAAGAGGCTAGGAAATGGGAATGACAGGAGAGCAGTTCTGCTTCTGCACACATTCAGGCTTGGCCCTCTCATGTGGGATGTCTTCTCATTGGTGTCGGTTACAAAGGGCAAAAATTTATCTTTGTTAAAATGTGTAATGAAAGTAAGAGTGTACTCCACATGGGTTACTAAGTAGCTTTGCTGGTGAGAAATTTCAGTTATTACTTACCTGAGCCAAACAAACAAACTAGCATTCAATATTGCATCCTAAGTCCTCAGGGCATGCAAAATGTCTCCACTCCCTTCCCCCCAAAAACCCCAAAAAATCTACTTTCCAGAGCAGTGTTTAAATTCGCTAATAGTGTTATGAAAAGAGGATATAATTAAGAAAAAAGTCTCTATTTCTCTGAAAAGAAAGAAGTCAAAAAGAAAAGAGGATACGCACAGCATCTACAATGGATTGTGTCGTTTGCCTGGTACCTCCTTGTCTTCTTATGAAGAGAATTCACGAGTGAAAGCCACTTCTATTGGAATGTCAGTATCAATGTCAGTTCATGGGATACGACTTCAGCAGAATTTCCTTGTGGTGTTGCTGTAAATAGCTTGTGTTGATTGGGCTTGTTGTGTTTTGAATTTTCTGTTGTCTGAGTTAATTATAGGTTGGAAGCATAGGACAAATGCTTGTGAATGCATGTGAACTACTGAATTAGCTGGAGTTTTATTCTTCTTGAGCCACAAAGCCAGAATCTGGTTTTCTTTTCACATGGAAGGATCCTGCAGGGAATACTTACTGCACAGTAAACTGTGTCTCCAGCTTTGCAGGGGAAAGGAGGAGAGATGCATTGACACGTTTAAACACAGAGCTCACCTTTGCTGGATCATGGCAGAGGGCTTAAACTGCAGATTTAAACTGCTATGTGTAAAGTGAGCCAGCAAATTGTAGAATTTCCTAACGGGGAGATTGAAACACATCCTGAAAGATAACCATGCTTTTATTTTCATTATACAGCAGCTTCCTTGTATGATGGCAACATTTGGTAAAGGTACTGATTGGCTCACTTATGTGAACAAGCTCTGTTACCATGCAAACACACAGGAATTTTTGCATTGACTTGGGTGGTGCAGGCTGGTGATCTGTATGAGTTGCTTTAGCTTAAAGATGAAACTTCAGGCAATGGTGAAAATAAATTTATGAGCTCATATCCTTGTTTAAAAACTGACCCTAAGCATAAAATATAAAAAACCCCACTTTATGGTATAAGCCATAAAGCTGAGACTGATACTTAGTGGGAGAGGTTGCTTTACTATTCTTCTTTCTTTACTAAACAATACTTTTGCTTTTGTCATCATCACATAGGGTGATGATGCATCAGTTTGGAATATGGAATACCTCCATATCAACACATGCTGAACTTTGGATTTTTTTTTGATCTGAGTGACCAGTTATTGCTGCTAGGAATCAAAAAAGGTATTTCTTTGAAACTGTACTAAGCTCCATATTGCTGAAGGCAAAAAGGACACTTTGGCAACATGTTTTTCACGAATGTAAGCAGTTCTGAAATAAAATGTCAGCTCTTGGAACAAGGTAAGTATTCCAGTAAAGTTAATCTCTTTCCTTATATATTTATTTTCTTTTAGCATTCAAAGATTTATTAACCTCTACAAGCTTTCTCATAGCATAAGAGTATCTCACATCAAAGCTCTACCCACAGAGAATAGTCAAAATACTGTTTCTAGCTAAGACCCACCACAAACAAAAAGAAAAATACCTACAAATGAGATAGTTACCTTTAACTGTCGGTTATTCTTCCATCAATAAATTAAATAATATTTTTCCCTATTGTAATATTTTTGTGGATTCTCTCTTATCCTTTTTGTTTGTTTGTTGTTTTGTTTCAACTACCCAGGAAAAGCTTATTCCAATGTTCTTCTGAGAAAAGTTCTTTGTTTCTGAAACTCTGCTCGTAACAACTACACCTCCGTTGGGATAAAGCATTCACCTCTATAGAATCCCCTTATCTTCATGTTCCACAATTATCATCTCACAGTTCTGGGAGGCAACTTTTCTAAGACCATGTCTCTGTGTTACTGTGGAGCTGGGGCTTATAAATTGGGTCTTGGCCCTAAGCTCTCTCCTATGAATGTGTCACTCTGTTTGCTCAAGCCAGTGCAATGCATGATCCCACCTTTCACAGGCCATCCCCTCTCTCTTCCTCTGTCTGTGTTACTATTTAATATAAAATATTCTAGACTTTATGTGGACTACACCTGGCTTCTTTAAAAATTACCTTCCTTATTTAAAAACAAAACAAATTAAGACATCTTTTTTACAAATTTTCTATCATAATTTTTCTCTACCTGTGTAACTATTTGATACAAATTTATTTTTTGTCAGATTTTTAGGTTCTGTCTTCTGCATTACTTACTGCCTTACTGCATTTTTTGTGGGGAGGACTTGGGCGGTTTTTTTGGGGGGTGGTGTGTGGTTAGTGTGTTAATTAAAAATTACTTAAAATAGTTCGAAAAATAACACCTTTCCCTCACATAGATCTCCAATATTAATGGTCACCTCCAAACAATATAGTAAGGAACTGTAACAGCCCTGGTTTTATTTCCTT
The DNA here is from genome assembly GCA_013397055.1 of Pachycephala philippinensis. NCBI lineage: Eukaryota > Metazoa > Chordata > Aves > Passeriformes > Pachycephala > Pachycephala philippinensis. The sequence continues at coordinate 245,929 of VWZT01001225.1, forward strand.
TTCTCTGAATTCTGCTTCAGATCCTGCTTTAATTTCTTCTGACCAATTTTATTCCTAAGGGCATCCTAATTATTTCTTCCATCCTTACATGCCATAGTTACGATCTCACAGCTTTCATCCTTGGTTTTATTCTTTTTGATATAATCAGTTAGCTCACATTCAAGAATTTGTAACTTTCTCATAGTCAAAGAAACTGTTTATGAATGTAGATATTTCCTTTTTGGAATCCTTTTTTTTTTTTTTTTTTGAACAAGGAATATTTTTCCAGTTCTGTATCCCTGGATGTAGTAGGAATCAATAAAAAAGATGCTTTTACTCTGCCAAATGTTTCCAAATTATTTTCCTGGCACTTTCTCCCTTTAGTTTTCACTCTTATGTCTTTCTCTTTTCCTTACACCACCTCTGTGTTATTAATTTTGGAATGCTAACACAAATTTAGCAAGAAAATTCAATTAGCAGGAGCTGCATTTATTAGTGAATAAAAGTCATTCAGCTGTAAAGAAAGAAATAATTCTTTTGCTCGATTTCATCAGGAAAGGTGCAGGCATACCTTGAAAAATACAGTAAGAACTTAAATTGTATTAAAATCTGATACATACAGAATATATGTAAGGTGAAAGCATTTTGTTGGTGCTACAAATTCTTCTTGAACCATGTGTTGTTTTGTTTTTTTTCTTTCCTGCATGTGTTCATGAATAAAAATGAACCTACGAGCCAAACTTGACTTTGCAATTGCATGCATTATCTTTATGTAGAATGGTCACATTTAAACTAACTTAACAATTTTAACTAAATATATTGGCAAGTAGGATTTCAGCTTGATCATGCACTTGTATTGCTGTAGAAATAGATAATCAAAATGAAATCCAGCTAACATCCCAAAATAGGCTGTCTCTTTAGAAAAGAGAAATTAAATTATTAAAGTCTATTTGTGCAACTGTAGAAGGTTGAGAAAAATTTCAATAATCATTGCTTTCTATTTAGCAAGAACACAATATTTCCATAAACTTAGTGTGAACAAAAACCTTTGTGTTAAATCCAGAATAAATAAACTAGCTGAACTTAAAAGGTTCTGAAGTAAGAGTTATTTCAATTTAATAGTTTTATGCTGGTCTCTGAGTACTCAGGGATTTAGTACTTTGAAACAGAATTGGCATAACAATCAGTGAAGTGAATGATGTCATTTCCCAAAAGGCCAATTCAGGTTCTCCTTTTCCAGACAGATATTGTATGCTCAAACTTTGTTCTTTATTAAACAGAGATATGTAAACCTCAAGAAGATATTAATTTCAAACCTTCAAATAGAGTTAATACTTGAATTTCATAATTCTAAGGTTGAATCTTCTGTATCGGTCTGATCTGGTTGAGCAGAGAAGGTAAAAAGGACAATTAAAAAACCCCTATAATCTCCTGCCTACTCCAACATTTTTCTTTGGCTTTATTCATCTCTTCCTCTCCCCTTTCATTTAAATTTCCCTTTTGTTCTGTTTATGACCATTCTGGTTTTCAGACAGATTCCTGGACCTTGCAGCTGTTCTTTGGCTGAAGTGATACGGAAAGGTAGTCTTCAAGAATTTTCTTGGTAAATTTCATTATTTTCTCCTTCTCTGAAACATTGTTGACAAAGATGAGATTTAAGGTTTAAGATTAGTTGATGACTCTTCTTAGCTGAGGTACAAGAACAGTGGAGATACTTCAGATTGTGTTGCTCTGTATGTCGAATTAAATATTAAATAGAGAAGTATATAGTATATAAGTCCAAATCAAGAATTCAAAGAAGTATTTAACTGTTTTAATTCTCTTTCAAAGGGCCTCAGAGCACTCCAGCCAAGATCTACAGATAGATGCTAGGTTCAACAGTGTCTTTGTACGATCTATATAAGATGCAAAATATGTGGTGAAAAGAATGAATAATTAAAAAGCTTCGTCATTACCATAGTGCTTGTAATTGGTTTAATTTCTTTAATTTATTTGCTGCTAATTTGATTTCCTTTATCTTATCGTCCTTGGCCTGGATCAATTCCACTTCACATTAGTCTGTGCATCCTAGGATTTTATTCCAAGAGCGGTGAGATGAATCATGCTTTGGAGGTAACTGCTTTTTCCTTTAGCTATTGAGGTAGCCAAGACAACTCACTTAACCTAGGTGAAGTTCCATTTGTTGCGTAAAAGGACCATTGCCCAGCTGTGTAATGCTATCACCTGCTGCTCAGCAAAACAAAAATTGTGTGCTGGGACCAGGGCTCTTCCTAAGCTAAGCACTCATTTCTAGGAAAATTCCTTTGTAGGGTGAATGCATTTATACGTGAAAGTATCTGTATGATGTGTCCCCCAGACGTGGGGTAACCACTACAGAAACACACCTTCCCTGCCAAAAATGTAAAGGCTTTATTGAAGTCTGATTAGGTTCTCAAAATGACAAGAGCCTAAGCATTTTCCTGTATTTTACTTTGTATTTGAAGAAACCACAGTGAGTGGGTGATATATAAATGCACACTTGCCCACACACCCACTCAGATGGGAGGGGTGTCAGCTTTGGGGATGTTTGCACTGAATGGAAAGGTTGCCAACCACTACCTGGAGCAAAATATTCTGCAGCTGAAATTGCTTTGGTGGTTTGAGCTGTGTGCATTCGAATACAGAAATACAAGGATGTGGCCAATGTTGATGCTTGTAATTATTACCTAGTGCTTGGTAACATTGTATGGTCATAAAATAACCAGTGGCTGCAGGCCTCTCCCCTCTGTCTTTTTGCTAATTGTCATGTTAATGAATTGTTGACATGTGATTGTGAGGAAAGTGTCAGTGATTACACAGCAAAAAGGTGAAAATTGCAACAGTGAGGATGATAAGTGATGCCAGGCTCTAGGTAGGTGTCTTGATAGCCTTTTGTAGCATTCATTTAAATTTCAATTGTCTCTTTTTTATGCATAGCTAGGATTGGAATATTGAATTCATATAAACTCCTAAGATCAAATTCTAGCCCTTTATTATGAGATTATTTATTTTAGTACCAGAGTTTTCCTTTAATAATTTATAAAGGGACAAATAGCTACTTGTGAGGTTGAGAGCTGGGTTGTCTTTAGACATAAAGCCAGGGAAGTAGAGGAAATTCAGAGGAATAACGCTATGCAGCAACTTAGCACTAGAGCAGGCTAGTTTTCAACTAGCCCATCCTAATTTTATCTTGAGCCTAGTGTAAACTCCCTAACTGTGTTGCTGATCCCTGGGTAAATGTGCATTTGGAAACACAGGTCTAGCAAACAGGGACCCACATCTGGAATTCTGACTGTGTGTGTTCAAGCTGCAGAGGGGTTCTTCCTCTAGATCCCATCCCATGTAACCTCTGATCTAAAGGCAAATATTCAAAGATATGGTGGCCCCTTCTCACTGTTACTGGAAAATGCCTGTCTGTAGCACCAGGACAAAGGACCAAGCTCTGTGAGAATATCCGTGCTGTCCGTTTATGTCTCCGTGTTTATGGAACACACGAGGAAAACCCCATGAGGCATTATTTGGTACCACCCTTGGAAGGACACTACAAGGCAAAGGCCCAAGGGGAGGGTGGACATATCTGACCTTTGGATGATAAGTTACTTAGAGGGAGCTACCAATATACGCAGCATTTTGCAAATGAGTTGGAAAACAAACTACTTTCCCAAGAAGCTTTCATTTGAGCTAGTGATCTCTGTTTACGGCAAAATAAGAAGAATAAGTTATGTACTACATATGTTCTCTATAAAATTTTGAGAATTTAATATCTGTAAGAGGATGTTAAGGTGAAGTCAATTAACTTTTAAATGGGGAAGAGATCTTTGCTCCCATATTTTCAAAAGAAAAAGAAAGAGATTTATAGAAAATTTATTGGAAATAAAATTAATTTTTATCATTTTTTCTTGCTCTATATAACTATACAATACAATAAAGAGTAAAAACTTATTTTAAACCACACTTTGAGTTTTATTTTTAATGGTTGTTCTCTTTATATTTTCCTCTCAAGAAATATTATTGAATAATAAAGCTCCAGAACTCCGCATAAAATTGCAACTGAACTATTGTTATTATAGTGAAACTACTGTAATTACTCTTAGTTTATTAAAACTATAGTAAATCAGTCCTAATAATAGTAAGACTACAGTAATCATCTTGAATAATAGCTGAAAGTTATTATCTCTATATTTACTATACTATTATAATAATTACAGTTCAACTATATGGTTTTATTTAACACAAAACCTAAATTTACCATGGCAATTTTATTCAAATTTCTTCCTATACATATTTCCTAGAATACAATAAGTATAACTTCTGGTGTGAACTACGAAAGCTTCATATCTATTTTTAAAAACTGTCATTAAAATGACTGGTAATTAAACAATATAATATAAATTAATAAATTTGAGGCTTTCATGAATGAACAAATCTCTCTTTTGTCACAGTACAAGAAATTTTTGCAACATGATGAAAATAATTTGTGAGACTGAAAGAGAAAGTAAATTATATGTTTAAAAACATTTGATGGATTTGTTTTCTTAAAAATTCTGCAAATACTTTTTAAAGTGTCAGACAGGCAAAACAGTCTGTTTTACTATACTATCTTGTCTTAGTAATACAGAAGTTACAAACAGTGAGACAGAACAGAAAACGGATAGGTTCTGCATATGTCCAGGAGCTTTTACACTCGTACAAGAATATTGCAATTCCTGTGCTTTAACGGGGATATAACAGGGCAATTTCACTTATTTTGAGAGCTGGATGTGTTAGGCATTCCTGTTTCACACATTCAGAGTCTCATGACTCTCTGTAGGGCCATTTGCTTTTCTTGTATTTAGTTTGCATATTCTTATGTTTCTTTCCAAAAGCCCACTGACACTATTTTTGTGCATCCCACACTTCCTTCTGTAGTATTTCCTCCATGTCACCCGTTACATGTGACCCATTATTCAGAATATTTTGAATCCATAATGACCTGTTCTCTGGTCAGACAAAAACCTATCTCCCAGTCTATGGATATCTCTTGAGACTTTCAAGCTGGGGATTTAGAAAATGGTTAGTTCATTGCCACCTTGCTACGTGGGATTCACAAGAATGTCCACCCACAACCTGCCTCCCACAGGCCTGGTTAAGCCATCAGGTCTGTAAAGGTCTTCCCCACCTGAGCTGGGAGAGTTAAACATGAAAGCAAGAAAGCTTTTTGAAAAACATAAAAGCTTTTTAAATTCCTGGGCTAGAATCAGATTATTTATGAGCTCTCCCTTCTGAAGATGGATGGGATAAACAAGAAAATAAAGAAGGAAGAAGTGCACACAAATGCTTAAACATGGGCCATTTCATATCCTATGGGATGAAGGCAAGACCCTTCCTTGAAGTAGGACACATCAGACTTAAAACTATTTTACCTGAATATTTTAGTTAAATCAGGAAGAATAGGGTATTTGTCAATGTCTTTTATCTCTTCCACATACAAAAATTGCACAGCCAGTGTGATAGCCTTTCTTAGTGTAAAGAAGGAACTTATGCTGTAATAAAAGGGAAAACAGTTTAAGATTGCCCAACACAAGAAAAGGAATTTTAAGGTTAGGCAGTCACCGTATTAATCAAAGATTTATTTTTCAAGCTAAGACAAGCAGTGAGACAACATGGTCAGTCATATGCAATCACAATCCCAAGCACTTCCAGAAAACCTGAATCTGGTAGAAACCAAAGTTCCTGAATTATGTCCAGTTTAGCAAAATGTAGTAAAAATAAATTTCAGAACATCTCCCACAAACCTTTAATGTGAAATCTACGTGAAAATAACTTACTCTTGAAAAAGTCTTTTTTCTATAATTTTATGAGAAAGAAAATGCATAATTTGCTAGATAGGAAAATTTTTCCAGCTCAAAGATTTGTGTGTGCCTAAAACTACTAGTCAACATGGGCAAATAATAAATAAAATAATATGAACTGATCAATACATTTAACAAAAAAATTTAAATATAATGTATTCATATCTTGAATTGCCTGGCATTCAAGTTCTCTTAGTTTAAATAATGAGTTGAATGTTTTTTTACTTAGCAGAGAAAAACCAATTTTTTGTATTTATCAAATTATGAAAATTTTAGTCAGTAGCTATACGTATGTGATAAACAGCTACTAGTTAGAAATGCATGCACATGCAAAGGTAATCAATGTCAGCATTATGGGAAAGAAGAACAAGAAGTGGAGCTGTAGGGAGTTCTGAGTCACAAAGAGGCAAGATGAAAATATGGCTATGAACAGTCTGAGTGAGCCTGTGAGAAAGAGTTCACTCTGCCATGACAAAAGAAATCACAGGGGAACATGATGCTTGCCAGCACAAAGAAATCTAGCAACAGGCAGGAGGTGAAAGTCAAGAACCAATGTGTACGACGGGTCTAAAATAAATTTAATTCAGAAAGCGACAGAAAACTTCCCCCTAGAGGAGACCTTTGTTTTACGTTATCACAGAACAAGCAGAAACACAACTGAAGGGGTTATTGCTGTGTCTGCCAGCTGGAGGCCAGTTACTGGAGCAGACTTAATCATTAAACAGGATCCTTCACCCATTGGCAGGCTCTGATGGACCAAATTCTAAAAAACCTCCTTTTGATTGTGTGCTCAACCACGGCTGCAGCTCTGCAAGATCAGCAAGCTGCACGGCATAATATTACGATGAAGATGACTGAGTTATTATTTAGGCTTCAGTAGCAGATGTAACCCTCCCTCCCCACAGACAAAAAGCCCTTTCTGCATAGGTCTCTAGAAGCACACAAGGTCTCTGGGCAGGCCCTGAGCAGCACTCAGGCTGTAGGAGGTTAACAGCCCTCATCAGCAAGGGCTAGTTCATGGGACAGATACAAAACTACAGACACAAAAACAGAGATGCAGCTTTGTAAAAACAAGTTTGTTAAAGGATGGTAATATGAGTAGCTGCCCTCAAATGTGCTAAATGTGTAGGAATTTGTTGCTTCCAGCATGCTTCATTTCCCTTCCACATCTTCAGTGGCACATGTGATCAGTGTTTGACACCTGATACTCTTGGAGCACTGGCAGAGCCTGTTATTCTTCCAGGTGTGCCAAAAGTATCCAGCCCCTGCCCAAGCCAGCTGCATTAACTTGCCTGAGCTCCCTATAAAATGGCAATGCATGAGGAGTGCTGAAGGCTGCAATGCATATCCTCGAAGGCCCCAGTGGCAGGGAGGAGTGGCTCTGTCCTGGTATTGTCCTTCCAGGAGAACAAGAACAGTGCTTGAATAGCATTCCTGCCTGCCTGAGCTGCTGTGCCAAGGCACTTGTGCTGTATACAGCAGTCCTCCTTTCTGACTTTGGGAAGGTCTTGGACACAGGCAGGTTAGTGAGCAGTAATGCACTGTCCAGTCTATAAAATGTTTGACACTCTACACCACCTCTCTGAAAAACAGGTTGAACTAAATGTGCAAGGCCTTCATTTACCTTTTGTTTTACTGAACATGTTAAAACAATAGCAGCACTCATCATGGCATGAAGAAAGCAAATGAAATAGACTGGGATAACTGGAAATACCCCTGTTACTTCAACATTTCAGTTTCCAGAACATTTCTCCCAGCCAGTGGCCATCCACACAGGCAGCAGGAGGAAGGAAAAAACTGATTTTCCTGCTTCAAAATGACAGAATGTCAGCAATAAATCATGTCACTCTTTCTTTAAAAAAAAGAAAAAAGGAAAAAAAGAAGAAACAAAAAAGATTTCACAGTGCATCTTGGGTATCATATTTTCTAGAAAGCTTTTGAAAATATTTTATCGCATCAGTGTTAGCAGTCAAGTCTTTTTACATGAGAATGTAACAACGGCTGTTCTGGGTTAGATGAAGGCTTTATCTAACTCAGGTATCTTGTGTTTAACAGTGGCCAATAGCAAATGCCTAGGGAGGAATATAAGAGCAAGACACGCAGCGATGCTCCCTGGGTATGTGCTTTCAGCCACGAGAAATCCACAGCTCAGGGACATCGCGACCCAGAGGTGTTATCTCTGTGTTTAGTAGCCTTTGATAGATTTTCTTACATGAATTTGTCTAATAGCTTTCTGAACCCCTGTCAGCTTCTGGCATTTTAGTACCGGCAAAGCAGTAAAGCAAAGGGGAAACCAGACGTGGAAACCATTGTGAAAAAAAGGCTCTTCTTTTTAGCAGAGACAAGAACCTGAAGACCAACAGAGGCAGCCTCATTTTCAAAGCAATAATTTTGAACTTAATAGTTTGTGAGCTGCCCTAGAATCCTTGGTCACCACATGGGATTCCTGGGAACCGAAGTCTTCGGGACTGAATCAACAGATTGTTATATATAGCCTATATATATATATATATATGTGTATATATATATAATATAACAAATTATATATATATATATATAATATAACCAATATATACAACCAATATATATAACCAATATAACCAATATTGTAACTGAGTCACAAGCAAGATTAGCAGTGAAAAAACCAAAAACACAGGAGGCCAAACTAATCAATTTTGAAAGCTGAGGGATTTTTTGAGAAAAACAGTTTTCCCTGAAATTTCATAGGGAACAGAGTGCATTTAAGGTAAATACACATTTATATGGGCACCAAGTTCAATCCTAAAGTTATGATGTCTGATAATTGAGTATCTGGGTTCTTAATATTCAACAGCTGTATCACAAACCATTTTCTCGCATTCTGAGGTAAATGTTTTTATACAAAGTACTCATTAGGGCAAAACTTGTCTTCCACAAAGGGACTACATCAAGCCAAATTCATCCTTCAAGTAAAACTTGAGCCTTCAAAGAAGAGAATTAGGAAATATTTAAACACAGTTAAATGCTTCTGCACAGTTTCTCTGGCATACACAGGAATGCTAAGATGAGTCTCCTAACCCACAGTGCATGGTCTAATATCACCACCAGTGCTCTTTCTCAAATATAATATACCTGTAGATCTCTATAAATAGCTTTTCCTTGGAGTGATGGCATCTAAATGTTTTTATAACCAATGCACAGCTAAAAGCAGTTTTAAATGACCCTGAAGTGGCTAACACAGAATTATAATTCTCTTTTGACTCATAAGTCAAATAACCAAAAAAAAAAAAAAAAAAAAAAAAAAAAAAAAATCAACAACATTGCATAGGAAACTAAGAATACAAATCTTGTAATGTTGGGCAGCTGTATATAAAGTCACTAGAAATTTGTTTGCTTTGGAAAAGACAGAGTTAGAATTAGACCAGGAGAACCAGTAAACATGTTTCTAAAATGTGAGTCAAGCAAAGAAAGAAATAAGCCAGCAAGCCAAGGGGAGCACAGGAAACCCAAATATCCCCATATCCTGTCCAAAAAAATGAATAATTCAGGTGAACCCCACCATGTCATTTTCTCAGTGGATTTAGTGATCTCCCATGCAATAACGTGCCACAGTACATTTTGAGCTGCATCAAAATTAACAGTCAGCCACTTTATGAAATATTATCTTTGTTAGCTTTACCACTAACAAAAATACACTTTCAATTCTTCACATCCACATAGCACATCTATTAAAGCAATCTGGGAAATTAGTTTGAGAAAAACTATACAGCAATTTTATTCATAGCCTCCCCGTATCTCACACTGTTAATCTGCATCACAGCTCACTAAATAGTGCCTAATGTTTATTGCATTTAACTGAATGTATACGATTCTGAGGGTACGCCAGGGACCGATTATCATAATTATACATGTTTCTATGGAAACCCACAAGTCTATCAGTTTTGATTCATTATATTGTTATACCTTCTAGCACTTTCTAATTATTAGGTGCCCATAAAAAAGTCTCAGTCTTGCTGTTACTATAGAAATGAGCTATAGACAGGCCTCAATTGTTAACCCTTACAGGTCAGGAATGGAAAAAAAGAAGGAACACAGCACTGGATAGATGGTAGCTGTTTTAATAGGATAAAATATAAACTACTTTAATCTGCAATCTTAACTTTCTTTAATGGTTTCCCTGAACTTTCTCATTTGTTTGAAAAAAAGTCCAGCTAGGAAAGCAGAGAAAACAACTTGGCTTGTTGCCACACAGTCCTGGATATGGGATGTTATAGTCATGCTCTGCAAATGCCCCTTAGCGAGAATACAAGATTCCCTTGAAAGACACAAGTGTCATTAATAGACTGTGCAAAACACTGCAATGTTTGATCATTAGAAATCTGTAAAAAGTCTGTTAAACTAATCGGGAATATTTGTACTCTTCCCAGTGGTCTTCAGTTTTCTAAAACTGGCCTAACGTGCCACTGGATGACTGAGTGGAGGCTTGGAATTACAACTGAGTTCAGTGGGAAATCACGGGAAGCCAAGATTTCCTCAGGTGACTTCTATAAAGGAAGAATAATCCAGGAGAAAATGAGTTATAATGGAAGTAATGCAAACACTATTTTAATATGGTTATTTTAGTCTAAGTTAAAGCTATTGCTTACTTTGACATATAATATACCCATTTTCCTCCTCGTCCTGTATCTTCTATCATAGCCTGATGAAACCTGAAAGGGACTGAGTGGTTTCACTGTTTCCCTAACCCTCCTTCTATTACAGTTTTCAACTAGAAGTGCCTTTTAGTTTAGATCAGCAAAGCTCTCCCAAAGTGACAGCTCACCCTTCACACTGCATATCTATGTATTTTGGAAATCAACACACCATTCAATAACCTGAGAACAGGCCTGATTGCTATGCTAATAGTATTCAAAAATATGTCGACGCCAATTGAAACAAGTAAACTAGGATTAATTCATAAAGTCAATAATAAAAGAGACGGGGAAACATTCATACTTTTTTTTCTTTAGCTGAAATTTTACCTTGCAAGTTTCTGTCTTCTCAGAGAAATGGCCACAACACAGCTCATATGAGATTTCAACTAATACTTGAGTTTTCCTCTCTGGAGCTGGCTTTATGGGGTACAGTTAAAAAAAAAAAAGGAAAAAGAAAGAAAGCAGAGAAACAATATCACTGCATATTCATGTCATTATGCAATGGTCATGGCACAGCACTTTTTAGCTCAAAGTTATGTACTTTTTATTTTGAGCTAGGGGAAAAAGCTGAGAATTTAAAATATATTCCCATGTTTTAAAAGACTCGCATTGTGTAATTAGCTGTAATCTACATATTCAGTTCTAAATCAGACTTCCACAACTTCCAGTCAATTAGAGCTAAATCACATTACATACAACAATGAATGAGATGTACATTTGCATTTATATGTAAGAACTAGCATCAAAGAAAGTGAAGAGAGTGTCATTCTATATAAAGGTCTCAGATTTATACTATATTTTCAAGGACCCTTCTGTTCTACTCTTATTTTACTATTGCCATGGAGAAACTAGATTTGACGCAAAACAAGCTAAGCAGCTAAAGAGAAAATTTAATCAGATAATTAAAAAAACCCACTATTTGGTATATTAATATGTAATTTATAAGGTATAATATGTTCAGCTAGATTAAAATAAAAATCAGACAGCAGAGAATATGAATATTTACGCAATTTAGCATTTCCAAATAATATGACAACGCACAGGGCCAGATCCTCAGCTAAGTTCAATGGAGCTTCACCAATTTACACAAGCTGAAGACCTTGCATAATATCTACCTTTTCAACTCAGTTGCTCATGGCTATGCTGTATAATTGTCACACACTCCGGGTTACAGCAGCATGACAGTGTGTCCAGCTGTGTGTCCAGCTGTGTGCTGATGTGGCAGTGGACATGGCTGATGGTTTGAGCCACTCACAGCCCCCAGCAGTCCCACATTTGTGAGCTGACTTGGTCGTTTCTTTCCCGACTGCTTTAAGCTGAATAACAGTCCTTCAAAGAAATTTACAGAATTTAAGGATCACTTCCATCTTGCAGGTGAAATTGGACCTCACATGGTGTTCTTGGTGACACTGCCTTTGTAACAATGGGGCACCACATTATTGCTCTGGACACACAGTCAAGTCCCACCAGCCTTCATTTTCAGACATTTAGTGTGCTGGAAATGAGTCCATTAAAATAAACTCTAATAAAATAATTAATGAATGATCTGATTAATTATTAGCTATTAGGTAATTCATTAATCAAGAAAATGTCATTCAGCATTTATCATACATAAGTCTAGTGTTACAAGATTTTATTTGCTACCTAATATATAACTTTTTTAACATAACTCTAAATATTATTTCATAAGCCACTGAAAAAAGCCTGTACCTAGTTATTTCTGTTCCATCTAAATATCAGATTCTTCTAAGAAATATAAAAGCTGGTCTCACATTTACACAAATGAAGAATACCTAATAGCCAGGACATCTCTGGCACCAAAGAGACAACTCATATCATTGCTGCTTAAAACAGCATTTTTGTGCCATCACAAATGAAAAGAAAATGTCTAGAATCTATGTAACAATTTGTGTGCTATGAGACTTTGATGATTTCAAACTATTTCCTACATAACTAAAGAGAAACACCATAAAATTAGTACATATACATGTACAAGAACAAAGTAAGGGGAAAAATCAAGGATAGAAACAAATTGGATAGATTAGTCATAAATGTTAGATTATCACAGCCACTGAGAATTACACAGAACCTCTTGACAGCATATTTACTCTTTTTCAAAGTTGTTGAGTTTACAGTCACAAAGTTTGAAGTTGTTTTTAGAAGTTAGCTGAGGCTAGCTAAAGCTACTTATCTGAAATTGCTTTAGCAAAGATTTTTACTTATGAATATGTATGCTGTTTTGTACAAAGTACTTTACCAACTGCAGGAATATTAGTATGTGCATACTCCTATCACGTCAAGTCTTTAGCTTCAGTAGCTAGTTGAATTGGTTTTGTACTACAAACTCCTCAGGGCAGGAATCTTTTCTGCTGTGATGTCATGTCATAAAGACCATGGCAGGACTTTCCCTCTCTTCCCTTATCAGCTGCATTGAATAGAACTCTGAAGATGATACAGATCTGTGGGGGGTTTTTTGTTTGGTTGGTTCACATTTTTATTTTATTTTATTTTTATTATTGTCTGGGTTGTTATTCAAAAATTGATTTAGAGAAGCTAATGTTCAAAGTTCAAAGAATGATTTTTTCCTTAACTACATGGATTCAGTTCAGCTATTATTTTACACCATTCATTATTTGAAAGGATTTCATAATCAAAGGAGGGAAAAGTTCAGCTATAGAGTGGAGTCCTCTCCCACAAAAAGACATTTGGATACGAAATTAATGTTTAAATTTCACCTTCTCTAAATCTTCTGATATGTCTGATTAAATCATTTGTCATTTTTATTTTTCTATGGGCAGCTGTTGTCTTGACCTGGAGTCTTGGAACATGAAAGTTTTCCTACTATTGACCCTACAGCTTGGCTCAATACCTAACTGCAGCTTCAATGTCTTTGTCAACAAATTCCTTAATTCTGCCAGTTTTTGGATAACTCTGAGTTCCTCTTCAGATTTATATTATGGCAATACAAAGCAAAAGAAATTCAGCCATTAACTACATGGACTGTAAGTGGCATTTTTAAACCCATGAACACTGAGACTTTCCTAAACATATTCATTATATAAATGCCAGTATTTATATAAGTTTATATTAAGAGTTTTCATGGAAAGTGTGTGACTTTTTTACTTAGAATTACCCAGTGCATTTGTCCCAGTACAGCACTTGCACCAACATTTGTCCAAGTACAGCACTTGCACCAACACTGGTGTCCGGATAAAAGGGAACAAAATTGAATTTCAAGTTTTCATTGTTATTACAGTAACTAAATAAAGACAGGCTATTTACCCATGAGTCTTGCATCTCGCTGTAATTGGCAATTGACTCGAGTTACAGTGGCAAGGACTGTAGTTCATTTTGTGGCATATTTGATTGTGTATGTGGAGACCTCTGTGTGGCGTGATGTTTGCATGAGGCTAAAATCATCCTCTTTTTTTGTGCAGTACATTTAAAAAAAAAAAAAGTGTACCTCTGGAGCAATTCTCCTGCTTCTGGTACAAGCAAGGAGCCACAGTTTGAGGACAGCCAAAGCGAAAGGAGGGCTCAGGATGCTCAAATGTCTCACCTGTCTATATGTATGTAGGAGGATGAGGCAGTCTGGTTAAGTGGTCTTACACTCTTGTGATGAAGGAAATGTTCAGTTTTAGAGCTGTCGGATGTTATTGACCCACTGACAAGTGCCAGGCATGAAATGAGGGAGACATATTTGTCATACAGCCCTTGCACTCCAGATTGGATTTCACCTCTGAGCCTTTAAAACTAAAAACATATAATGATTTGTACAGTTGATAAGAATTATGATCATTCTCACCCTAACTTCATGTCAAACATCCAAATGAGATTCAAAACCCAGCATCGAAGAAGAGACAACTATTGTGAACCTAAGACTAGCAGCCAGGCACTTGAGAGGAAGGTGAATAGTGCTCACCAAAAATACTGGCTCTTTTTTTAAGAGGAAGATGGAAATTCTTGCACTCTTTTGCAAGCAGACCAAAGACAGGAGCTGCATATCCATAGCAGAAGTCTTTGGTAGCTCTAAACTGTGCCCATAGATTCATGCTGCCTCTCCAATACACATGGCCCTCTTTTGCAGTGATCACCTGCAGCTGCCCTGCTGCCCCTCTTCGTGCTCCCCCATGCCTTTACCACACGCACATTTCCTTGTTTAAGTCTGTTTTTCCCTGAGCTCTTGGCACTCTTTGAGGGCCCAAGGCTAACTGCTCCTTTCTAAGCCCTCTATTGTCTGCCGCATACCAAACTCCTTCTCCTACAAGCCCTACAGATCTCTTTCTGCCTTTGTTTCTAGCGCTAAAGTCTACTTATCTCATTCTTCCAAGTCCCTCTCCCTCTCTCTCTGCCCCCCACTCTCTCCCTCTCCCTGTCTCTGTCTCATGGCTTTCTTTCAGGCTGTTCTTTGCTTTAGGCCTCATTCTCGCACAGTGTGGTCTCTCTGCCTAATCAGCCGTGAGGCTCATTACATTCAGGAGCCCTTTGCTATCTGTTTGAGTTTTTATAAAGTCTCCTGTCACCATGGTATCTTACTGTATTCTCACAACTGTGTCCACTTGCTCTTTTTTCTATATTCATACATACATGCATATTAGAATATTTGGTACAAACAAGCAAGACGGTTTTGCTTGGGATGTTTGCTCTTCTAGACCCTTCTCACTTTATTGTGGTTGTACAGAAAAATCTCTGCCATTCATGCCTGCATTTGGAATCTTCATTAATGTCAGTTCTTCATTTCTATTCTCCTTGTCATCAGCATTCATCTGTCCTCAGCCAGGAGTTAAGAGAGCATTTTAGAATGAAGGAATTGTAAAACTATTAATTATAGCAGCAGGCAGAGTGGCAGCATAATTAATAAAGGGGCTCAAGCAAAATATTTAAAATAATTTTTGTTGGAAGATTCGGTCTTTGTTGTTTTGACAAAACACTCTACAGGAGTGCCACTTTACTCGGATTATTATTGCTTCTTACGTGGATTCATTTCTTCTGTACCTATCCCCTTGCCCTCCCCGAGTTTGATTCCTTCCTGTTTGCTCTGCAACCATGGAAACCCTTCGCCCCTACTGGAGACTGGACATTTGACCAGTATCATTAGGTCTGCTCCACTGAGTCAGCAGCTAAAGTCAGGGAAAGGGGGAAGCTCACATCTGGACAGCCTTCCCTTCTGTGTGAATGTACACCTGCTTTACCAAATTCTGCCACCCCAGGAAGACCAAAAGGGAAAAGGTCTTTCTCTCTTTACTTCCTTTCCTTCTCTTTCTCCCTCCCCCGGACCCAGAGTATGTGACTTGTGAAAATGCTTTAGGCTGCTTCAAAATTTAGTTGTGTAGCAAGCGCCAGTCAAAAAAGAATTTCTTCTTTGGCTTGTGTCATTTCTATGGGGAGAGAAAAGACAATCATTAGCTTAAAAAGGGTCATGTGTCTGAAAGCATCAATACAACTTTTCACTGAAGGGTCTTTAAATAATTTCTATGCAATTAACTAAGTCTTACAACACTGCCCCAGAGCTGAAGTTATTGTACAGATGGAGAAACTAAAGGAGATTAAGTTACTTATACATTGTTATGTAAATCTGTGACAGAGCCAGTCACAGAACCCAACAATTCTCTTTAAAGTCATGTGACATTGTATTTACATTTGCAAATTTAGCATTCTTCTCCAGGAGTCCATTCATAAAGTTCTGTTTAAGATTTTACTGCTCTTCTCTCAGTAATGGTCTTCCTGTTCAACATGGAACTTAAGCACATACTCGTCTTCAAGCCCGGTTAAGGGATTTTTGTTCTAGTTATTCCACTAAAACATTTGGTTTAATGAAAACTATGTACCTTTAAAAAAAGAAATTTTGTCAAAATTTTGCATGGAACATTGATTTTAATAGATTTACATTCTCAAAGTTAAAAGCAAACACATCTTTCAGAACTTATAAGCGGGTATATTGATCTTTTCTCTCAGCACAAGATAGTCTATCTACTTAAATCTATTTTTCTTACTTTGGCCTTGTGAACCAATAAAGAGCAAAGAGCTCCATTCTGTGCTGGTAGCCAAAGGCCCAGAGACAGCATTGTATGGCCCTACTGTGTATGAGGTAAAAAAAAAGTCAGTTTTAATATGCCAAATGCTAAGTCAGTAACAACTGAGGGGATTGAACATTTTTCAGGAAAATTGTTCAGCACCAAGCAGAATTAGAAATAAACCAGCATATGATGCTGTGCTTATTCGACACATTGTGCTATTTGAAGTTTATTACCTAAGGTGCTTCGAATTTCATATTTAGCAAATTCTTGGATATACAGAATGCATCAGGATACTTCTATACATCCTTCTAAATATTTATTAAAATCCAAGGCTCTTATTCAGGTGATTAATTATTGACCATGTTTTCCACTTAACTCTATTTTGCCACTATATACACTCACACAGTATTTGCTTTTTTCACTGTATCATGACACTGGTGACTCATACTCAGTTTGTGATCCATTATGTCTCCCAGCTTTTTTCTACACATCTGAAACCTAGTCTATTGCTTCCTATTTCCTATTCAGTTCATCACATCTCAGAGCAGATTTATGTATTTCTGCTTACTGAATTGTGCTCATTTTTTTTCCAGCTGATTTCTTCAGATCAATTTAAGTTCTAATTCCATCCTCCAGCATGCTTGCAGCCACTCCCACAGTAATGTTCCTTGTAAATTTAATAAGCAAAATGCTATATTATGCATCTTCCAGATTAATAATGAAAATGTCGAGTAGTACCAAACTGGTAAGTACTCAATATAATTTTTTTTATCAGTTTTGCACGTATCTGGAGTCAAAGAGTTTTGTCTAGCTTCCTTATGAGATGCTTGTGTGAGAGGCAGCATTTGTTTAAGTCAAGAACAGTAATGTCTGTATTTCTCTTACATCCAGTACACCACCCAGTACTGTATCACAGCTGAACTGGTGTGACATGGTTTGTCTTTGAACCATGCTGACTGCACACCTTTTTATATACTTTGAGGTGCCTATAAATAATTTGTTTCATTGTCTGAGACCATCTCTCTCAGAGAAGTGAAGTAGAGCTGGTTAGTGTACAGTTTCTTTCCTCACTTTTTACCTTGTTATCATAGTCTTTGCATATGCTCTTTTCAATTCTTCTGAAATATCACCTCTGAAAGTATTCCAACATTGCTTTCGCTACATGTATAGTAGAAATTTCATTAGGCCCAGGCATTTGAAAATATCTGTGTTATCTTTGTATTTTTCTAAACGGTTGTCTTAACGTGAAATTTCACAACTTTCCTTGGTGGTAGTAGCACTAACTTCCTGACTGCTCACAGGATTTATAGTATAGATATAAGGAGAAATTGAGCTAGTTTCAGTTTTTCAATGTCTACCAAGTAATGGTCTTAATTTTCCTTGTCTTGCTCCTACTATAACTGCTTTCTTTTCACCTCTCGTGTATCCTGTAAAAAGTTCCTTGGTTTGTCCCTTGACACTTCTGAATTTGTCTCAATACCTTCTGCTATTTTTTCATATTCATCTGTAGTCATTTGAACTGCTTCATACTTTCTAGATTCTTTATTTTAGACTTTTACTAAAGAGCTGATGATTTTATGAGGTTGGTCTCTGCATATTTCCCACTCTTCCTCTGTATTGGAGTAATTAATATTAATTTTTTAAAAGGAATTTATTTCCTTACAGAATTTATGTGCTTTGTTTATCTGTACACCTTATCTTTCTCTGAAACTATTAAGGGCTCCCTGTTTGAAACGCATTACTTTTATATTACAGGGTCGTGTGTCTCCTTCCTTAAAGATCTTGAACTCTTTCATGGCTTTGCCCTTGTCACTTTGCCTTCAGTCTCCACATTTTCAGCTAGTCCTCTTTGAATGATCAGAACCAAATCTAGAGCAACCAATTCTCCGGATACCTTTTTTTTCCACAACGTGCATACAAAAAGATATGTAAAAGACACTTAGGAATTTCTGAACCATGAGAAGAACTGCTTGGCTTTTAAGAATGGAAGAATGGTTATAGATTTGAGGGTCACAAGTTAACTCTGTCAGCTTCTCCCAAGGGAAATCCAACAGTCAGCTGCTACCACAGCATTAGTTCCTCAAGAATCCCGCCACAACCTGAATTGTTGAGCTAATGAATTTTTGAGCACCTGCACTTGATGATGTAGACCATAATGAAGATGAAATCAATATTGGCTGTCCATGGTCTATCACAGCCCCATGAAATTTGCAAGAAATGAAGATCATATGAGGCTAGATGTAAATGAATGGGGTTTGTGCTGATAATATAGTAAATATGATACAGGTTTTTGTACACCATTCAAGTAAAATAAAACAAACAATTGGCAGTCCAGAGGCTAGCTGTAGTTGTGGTATGCTTGGCATTCACTTTTACTTAGTGGCTAACATTTCTATATGTAGAAGCAGTGAGAAAAGTAAGGCTTGGATAGCTAAAAAGTAAACACCAGCAGGCTAATAAAGATCTGCGCCCCAGCCTCCTGTTTGGTAAAGTTTGGTAGAAGGTCAGATACACTCAAAGTCATCTCTTTTGAGGCATTAAGTTGATAATTTCATGGTCTCACATGTCTGCATATTTACCTCAGGTAATAAGTACCTGAGGTACTTTTCTTAAGTACTTTGTGTAACAACTTCATTTTTCATGAATAATTAAATCTGCACAGTCCCATTTTCATTAAGTTTTCTTTCTGCATTAGGGACCCAAAATACCACTTAGTGAATGAAACATCATGTTTCTGTGTTTTCTGTGACACATCAAAGATCGAAGATTTTACTTGTATCTGCTCTTTTAGAAGACAAAACAACTGAACACTGCAGTCATTCTCAAACTTTTTGTCCTAGTAGATTTTTGGAGCTATTGCAGGTTCAAGTGAAGACTAGCACATTATTAGCTTTGCTTTTTAGAGTTGAAATAACTATTAAAATACTATGGTTCTTTAGGCCACTCTTGTGTTCTTCCCAGCCTCACCAATAGCCCATTAGGACCTCAGTTTGGGAACCACAGCTTAGATGGAAAGGGAAGATTTTCAAGGTAAAAGAAATACCTAGCTTCTGACTGAGCTACAGGTATCTTGGAAAATCTCTTCTTAAACTAGATAATTCTGTAGCTGACTTTCAATAGTGGGAAGGATTAACCTTGGGAAGAAGATCTTGCTGATGCCACTATGAATAGTGATAGTACAGAAAGAATGGGATGCCAGTGCAGGAAAATTAAAGAAAATATTGATTCTGCATTGCATGGAAAGGCAGGGTACTATTCCAAGTATAATTTAAACTATAATTTATATTCCTCTCCAGAATGCCTAGCTCTTTTCCAGGGTGATTTCTGCTCTCTGTTAATTCTTGATAATTTTATACCTTCTTGACAAGAAGTAGAATAGATATCAAACTCCTATGTATTATGCATCTCAGCATTTTTATATTCAAATCCAGATACTGTGTTCTGATTTTCCACTTTTGCTGTATAATTGGGTCATCAGGTTTTCCATTAAAATGCTTAACAGAACATTACAATTAAACTCAAAATCTATTACCTTTTGCCTGAGCATGTTTATAATGTTCTTCTTTAGTATCTTGGATGAAAACATTTCTTTAAATAAAAGATTAATTAAAAGAATATGATACAGTTTCTATAGTATTCACTAAAATAATTTTCAAAAGCCATGAACACCATAAAATTAATTAAATTCATCCTGCTACATTTTGAGAAATATACATTAATCCAAAATGGCTATATTTGTACCACACTTTGAAATTGGTAGCCATATATTATTCTCAGAGTATTCAAGTTTCTTAATCTAGTTTGGAGTTGACTGATCATTACCATTAATCAGTGGTTTGCTATTTTAAGTTTAAAAACTGGTTTGAATGTCCTTGCAGGGTTTGCATTATGACTAGCAGATATTTTTGTTACCTTACAGAGATGATATGTTTGCTGCTGTTGGAAATGTCGGCTATTAAAGGCTATTATTCTTAGAAAGGAGGAATGCTTAATTAAACAGCTTTGAAATTCACTGACAAAGTCTGTCCTTTCCCTCAAGAGGAATGTGTGGACACGTTTGTAGGATCCTGCCCCAGCCTCCACTGAGTGCCCCGGAGCTGTCCTCAGAAAGGTGCTGGAAAAGGCAGAAGCAGATGGCCAGGTACACAATTATTTCAGCCTGAAATATAGCATAAAAATCAGCCCACGTAAGGACATTTTTAAAGCTGAACTGATTTGGAGACTGTGAAACAACTTGTGGAAAACCAAATTTCCATCAGTGTGGTTTGCCATCTGAAAAAACAGGGTTTACAAGGTGAAAAATTTAAACAACAAATAATAGTAGATTACACACACCACCCAAAAAACTTCAAGACAAAGCCAAAAACCATCCAGGTCAGAAAAGGCATGGAACCATTCTGAGTCTCTGATGACTTTAGAAAAGCATGCAGGTCACAAAATCATTTCTACGAGTTCCAGCTGCTGTATTCTTACCTATATAAATATGGCATAAGTAGAGATGTATGTACATGTAAATATGTGCACAGATATATATGTATACTGTATGCATCTGTGTCCAGGCACATGTGCACAAGTAGGTGGGAGAGAGAGGAGAGTTGTGACAGAAAAACACAGAAAGGCTCTTCACTTTGAATTGTTTGTTCTCAGTAGAATAACCATAGAAATAAGTGAGAGGTCCATAGTTTTAGCAAGATATAAAAATTGATTTTCAAATTTGTGGTAAAGAGCTGGGGCAATATTTTACACTCAGATTAAAAGATGGACACTTCATTGGCCCCAGAAGATTCCACGGGAAGATGGACATTCATAGGCATTGCCTTAAAATGGGGATATTGAAACACCCCAGAAAAAGATAGAAGCACCAAGCAGGACCCTTTTTGCCTGTAGCCTTTTCACATTAGGTATGCAGCTATTGTTTTGTATTATATGCTATCTGAAATTCTTTCACTAAAAAACAAACCACTGTTTTTATGCTTAACACCAGAATTACAAAATGTGATGTAATGAATTATTCATTTTATTTGACTTAAAGTAATCATTTTCCTCCCTGTGTTAAGCCCCTGTGAATAGTGTCCTATACAGCTACAGTTTTGAAGAACTTAATATTAGGGGAAAAAACACCTGGCATTAACTGACAGTGAATTAGGCTCATTGTCACTTAGAAAAAAATACTTTGGAGATTTAATCCCTGATGTTCTTGGTATCCCAATTTCAAAGAGCATCTGTGAAGTACACAAAATGGATTGACCTTGAAAACAGGAAATAAAGATGGGTGAATTTTAGGCAGTGGCATTGAATCCCTCTTGCTCTTGCAAGCCCAGCTGTAATTGGAAAGCTGTTCTGGCTCTTATAAACATTCAGTCAGAGAATTCTGATAAGCTTTCTTAATTTACTCCGATCAAACCTTTCTAAAAAACTACAAACCTCAGGACAATGGTCTTGTGAAAATGCATGTTGCTCAGTGCAGGGTTCTTGCCAACTTACATGCTAATTTACTTTTCCGTTAACATGTGAACGAAGAAGATAAAATAAAAAAGATTTGTCAAACCAGAGAGTTTGTTGAAGGAGACTGACTTTAATCACTCAAAGTTATCAGAACCAATGTCAGAACTACAGAGAGCAGTTCTACTCAGAATCAGAGCCATAGTCATTAAAAGACTTTTGCTGGACCTCATAAAGGAACTGAGACTATGCAGTAAAAATAGAGCTCATCACACTTAAAATGTGACCCTTTTACAGTATCTACTACCTGATGCCAAATCAAAATATAGGCTTAATTTATGCTCTTAATGGATAACTTCATTTCCCAGCTGCATAATGCCATCACATAAACAAATGAACTACATTTTTAAAAATATAATTAAAGAGGTTGTAATATATATCAATGACGATAGAACCCTGAGTCTTCTCAAAGCCTAATTGGTCATAAAGGATGACATGTCCAAGCACAACCATCAAAATAGCAGCAATAGAAAATAGAGGTGTGACAGCAAAGAGTGCTTCCATGAAATTCCTACGTTATTTGTGACAAAATCATATCTTAACTTTCTCTTACTTGCCTCGGCAATTTGTTACTTTACTGTAACACTCAGGAGGAGAAGGTTGACAATTCATTCCTGCCTTTAGTGTTTGCAGCTGTGCACTGCACTGTCCACTCCACAAAACTACAACAGCATTTTCAAATCAAACTGTCCTTAGGCAGTAGCATTAACTACATATTTTGTTTGCTGGCTTTTATCTTAGATTCCCACTCTCTCCTGCTCTGCAGCAGTCTGGGGAAGCACCAGTCCAGTCATCATCATTATTATGTACTTTTATTTATTAATCACATTCATGATACGTTCAAGCTACATTCCAATCAAAATTGTGAACTGGTCCAGAAGATGCAGCAGTCATGTCATTTTGTATCAGCAGCTTCTCTTTTATTCCAATACCACTCTGACCTTCAGCAATAGTGTCATGTGCTTCTATAATGGTTCTCATTGCCTCCTTTCTCAAGCACCACAGCTCCCTAGAGACTATCTGCATGGGAAGATAACTTTAGGAGCCTCTAGGGGTCTGCTTTCTGTTTGCTCCCATACTGGCTAAAAACCAGTAAAAATCCCGTTTGTTCAAATCCATATTTTTTTTCTTTCTTTTATTTTTATTTTTTTAATTTTTAGAGCACAGAGCAACACAGCCTCTGCTTTAAGATTCTCAGCAAAGCTACCGCCTAATTACTGCCTGCTGAGTAGTGCAGTTAAACACAATCAGTCAGAAAGCCTTAAAGATACAATATCCTTTTTCATGGACTGTCTGCTTGTCAATTTGAAGTCGCCCTCCTGCTTTAAATCAACCAACCACAGAGCTGTTGTGAACAGCAACTGATTTTCCATGCAGTGCTGCAAAACAAAATCACACCGTATCCTATTTTTAATGGCCACAGTTTTTCAACTGCATAACAAGAGGTAGCTGGCACTGCTGAGCTGAACCATATCAAAAATGGGTTCAAGTAGAAATAGCACAGAATCCTTGAAGAATACAAGTACAGACCCAATTACACGTGCATTGTGATGCTCAAAGCCAATTACAGGCAAATAGCAGTGAAGCATTGATTCCACCTTCATAGCTGCATTGTGGACATTGGTTGTTTTTATTTTTTGTATCTATAGGATACAATGAAATCATTGTTAAGGCTCAAATCCTAAATATTATTTTATTAATCCGCTATATATTTATGTACATAGGCTTTTAAAAACACAAATAGCACAGGAACACCAGCCTTTATCAAGTTCACATCAATATGGGCAAAGTGCAATAACTTTATATTTCTGTAGGTATTTTTCTATTTGAACTTCAGACATACAGGTGTTAGGAACACATGAATGGACACAGTACATAGTTACACAGCACATAACCTTTTAAAGACTCGGCAGAGGGGGCATTTTCTAACACGCTTGGAACATTGGATAGTTACCAGTGGTTGCCAATTCTGACCTGTTCTCATCCATGCAGTTAAGCTATAAACCTCTTGGTAACTGGAAATTTTTTATTAACTTGATAACAACTTTAAATACAGTGAGTGAAGAAAGTACGAAGTGTACTTATATTGACAAACAACATGCAAAATCACATTTCCACTACAATTTCCACACTTAAGGCAATACCCTCAGTACTGCTATGATTTTCAGGTGTACTCTTGGTTTTAACTCCATTCCAGTGATGTTATGTACCAATAAAATGTCACAAGCATAAAACCATATTTAAACATTTAACATTTGTCATTTTAATTGATTTGACTTAGAAACTTTTTTTATCTATGTGAAATATATTTCTGTTACCATTCACTCTCACAACACTACAACAAGGCAGAGTAAAGAGTTTGCCCCATTTAATGGGCAATGTTTAGAATATTATCATCACATCTGTAGTAGTGACTGCATCAGAGACAGGAGGAAACGGAAAGGGGAAATGTGGAACAGACATTCCACCGTCAGATTGGATGGAATAAAATCTGTACCAGTGGTTCCATCAGGAGCTACTGAAGTCCTCTCTTGTACTTTACATTACTTGTTCATAACCTCAAAAAAATCTGTTTTTCTTCTAAGAAGAACCATGTTCTTTAATGTCTTAAATGTATAATGCCAGATTTAGAGATAAAGACAGTAAATATTTTCCTCCTTAAAATACTGATCTTTTTATTATCATATACTGCAAACTCAAATTGGTTTTTTTCCTCAGTCTCAATCAATCCCCAAAAAAAATCTCGAAATACTTAGGCTTGCCTACACATTAATATAATCTTTTTGTTCGGTACTCCATTAGTTCAAAACTGATTACATATTTAATATAACAACAAAGATTCACATAAAAATGCAAAACTCCCCATATTTCCAATAATTTGTAAATTTGTACTAGCAATAATGCATTGATTACAGATTACAGTTAAACCAACATTAACAGAAGATCTGCTGGTATGAGATATAGAATTCTGTGAAATTAGGAGGAAGGGTTTCACAAAAAAGCACAGAATTTTGGAGTATATTAAAATATGCACATTAATTGATTATCAAAACTAAACTTTAGAATGACAAATATGTAATGAATCATTTAGCTTCCACAGAAGATGTTGACTGAAATATTTCTGATCTACTGCTAAATCTAGCTAAAAAGTAAAAACCATGGATATTATTGTCATATAATCAGTTGGGAAAGTTATTACCAATGTGCAAACACGGAACTAACATTAAAATGTAGATCCAGAAGAAAGTACTATTTTAGAGGAAAAGCTTGGAAAACTAATGGAATTCCTTACACATCCACAGAACCACACTTACAACAGCGCTCTAATAAAGAGCAGCAGTAAAGAGATTTGTATAAAGGACTTGTAATAATCTAATTTTGTGTTTCTGAAATAAAATAACTTCGATGGAAATATCCATTGCTTTTAGAAAACATTTCAAAGGACCAAAGCGTAATATTAATATTAAACATCTTACCAAGCATGAATATCTGGCATTTTTGTTTAAATTTTCCTGCCCAAAATTTCCAACTCTGCAGAAGCTAT
This sequence comes from Pachycephala philippinensis, assembly GCA_013397055.1. Taxonomy (NCBI): domain Eukaryota; kingdom Metazoa; phylum Chordata; class Aves; order Passeriformes; genus Pachycephala; species Pachycephala philippinensis. Next base: position 271,493 of record VWZT01001225.1, read on the forward strand.
AAAGGATGAAAGGAAAAAAACATGCAACATATAAGCAACACATGTAAGTTTCCTAAAATTTTCCTAGGGTGGTTTTGGACATTCACAGGCCTACAATAAAGGAATGCAACACAGCCAGAAGGCATTTCCCACCTACACTGAGCCAACAAAGACAGCAGGCAGAATAAAGGGATAAAATGCATTGACCAATCTGTCTCTCAGTATGAAATCAGTCTATATCGTAGACTCATGGAACAGTTTGGTTTGGAAGGAATCTTTAAGAACCATGCAGTCCAACCCCCATGCAATGAGCTGGGACATCTTTAACTAGACCTGGTTGCTCAGAACACCGTCCAACCTGACCTTGAATGTTTCCAGGGATGGGGCAATATGATTTTAGGTTGTGTATTTCAGAGTCTAGGACAATTATGGAAGAAGAGAATAGTTCAATAATTTGGACCATCTGTTGTTTTCTGCATAGGATACCACTTTGGAGATCCTCTACTTCTTTGGCTACTTTGGATACTCATGGCATTCACACTACCAGCTGAGAACAGCTCTCTAGTCACAAGTCTCAAGGGACACTTTTAACTACCAGGGAGAACTTTTCAGACATCCTTTCAGATTCCTTCAAACCACAGTGTGGCAACTAATAAAGTCACCATACTCAAATTCTGAAGGAAACTGTCCTGTATTATCCTTCTTCATTTAGAAGTTACCTAAGGATGCCAGTAGCCTATATGAGCATGACAGCTTGATAGAAAAATCATTAATTCTCTTAATTGCAACCTCTGTTCCTAAAACAAGTCAATGAAAAAAAGTTATTTCAATTTATATGAAAGCTCAAGATTTTGAATTATTTTACTGTCACTTGGGAAAAAACCAATGAAAGGCTGGCACAAATGTAAAATTTTGCAAAATATCAAATTTTGCGTTGTAAGATAATTATCAGATTTACCTTTGAAGTTATGCTGTTCTATTTATTAAGGATGAAGGATGAAATCCAGGGCAATGAAACTCTCTTACATTACTTGAATTCTATTTTAAAGCAAAAACTGAAAGTATCTTTTTGAACTATGTGGGCATGCAGAGGGACCATGTGATAGAGAGGGTTCAGCAGCACACAGAGTAATTTCTAATAAAATATTAGTGAAAGAATATGATAAAAGAAATGGGGAACATTTCCACAACAACAACAACAAAAAAAGGAAATAAAACTGCATACTTTGAAATTGTACAAGAAACCACAGTCATTCCCTAAAAAACATATTTTGAAGTCTAGAGAGAAAAGAAGATTACCAAGCTCTTTCCTTGCCTAAAATTTACTCTTCAGTCATGCAAGACACTGAGCAATTTTTTTCTTATCTGTAAAAGCACTTAAGCTGGAGCTTAACCTGAAGCATGTGAGAAATACTACAGAAATCAATAAGAAATAACGGTTTAAGTGCTTGAAGGTAAGCAACTATTAATGTGAATTGCTAAATACAGCCATGGCATTCCGTTTTTTTGAAGAAAAGATGTTTCTATGTTATAACTGAAAAAGTCTTTCTAAAGTACTATCATGCAATTATAAAAATAATGGCTACAGATCAAAATAAATGCATACTTTGTTGGTTGTCAGAGGGCTGTGCTCTCCGTTGGAAGTGCTGTCTGGTGGGCCTATGGACAGAGATTCTGAATCCTGTCATTGGGGAGACCTTGTATGAGTCGTGAGACCCTGAAATATGCCTGTGGAGTCATTAACCTTCTATCATGTAATGATACGTCTGTAATAGGAACGATGAGTCAGGTTTACTTTTGAAATTAGTAAAGACAATAAAAGTCTAATAGCTGAGTTCAAAGATTCAGAAGCATTATTTCTCCTGATCTTAATTTACAGCAGCTTCTGGAAATGAGATTTGAAGGTAGCTGCTCATTTCCTCACTCATGCTATGATCATCCTGGAGCTTGATGGTTGTTTACAATGCCTTTACTCATCTACATAGCATGTAGGAAAAATTATGTAATATAGTGGTAATAATTAGCTTTGACTTCAGGCAAACTCCTGAATAAAGGGCTGTATTCAAGATATTAAATAAATGAGGAGAGCTGTGACCTTTTTATAACTTACTGAGGAAATTTTAGCTTTCACAAACAGTTATAGCTATTAAGGAAATATTTCTCATACACTCTTTTTTTCTTTTTATTGTGGGAGTTAGTGCTACTATTTAATTTCATACAGAGCTGCATATTGCTAGGCACATCAAAGAGGACAACACATATTAAGATGAGTAAGATTAGTGCCATTATCTTAACGACCTGCTTACAAGATTCATAGAGTTAAAATCAAAGGGATGATAGAAAAGTCAGCAATTGCTTGTTTGGGGTTGATTTAATTTTTTTCATGAATAAATGGGATTTTTGCTTGAAAACATTGAGAAATTAATGAATATATCTGTAGATAAATATTTCTTTTACTTTGAGATTACAAAATTGGAACTTCCTAAAAATCAAATTATTCTATTTTCTGCAGCTGGGCCATTCTTAATAAGAATTCCTTCATTTCATTTAAAGGCCGAATATGGTAATATCATGGAGTTCTTTTTTTAAGCAAAAAGTTTACTTAGGTAGATAAAAACATGTGACTTGCCATCCTGGGTCAGAATAAGGTCCACCTGTTATAGTATATGATTTGGAAACACTTAGTACTCCAGAGGGAGTTTTAAAAATCCTGCAGCAGGCTCATAAAAATTATCTGTCTCACACCCTAAGTCTCTTCCTAATTAATAACAGAATCAAGACTGCTTTTATCTCAAAGTGTAAAGTTTAACACTCATTATATTGCATGCTTATAGCTAATTAGGCTGGCACTAGACTGGACTGCTCTACTTACAAAGTTTGATTCCTTTCTTAATTTTGCTGAATTCTTGATCTTTGTAACATCTAGTGGCAATGGGTTTCACAGTATTCATATGGTGAAAAAACATTGTAACTTCAATTTTAATCTTATTGAATGATCTCTTGTGTATTAGAATAGAGGCAATGAATTCGCATTCCACCTCCTCTACACGTTTGATATTTTATTCACTGCTTTCATGTGTTTCAGGCTTACAGATCCATCTGTCAACACCTTTGCTACAGGAAATTCTAGGTCTGAAACTGCAACATCTTTTTCTGTGGCATTAGTTCTTATGAATGGATACGAGAGCTTGAATATTTAGCAGTATAGTCCTAGTACATATGTCTCTTCATTCTGTTTTTATAGTATTAAGAACCTTTTGTAATTCATTTCCACAGATAGAGTCAAGGGTTTCTTACACAAGGAAACTTCCAACTGCTGTTGCTTTCAATCCAAGAAACAAGAATATAGAAAAGCTATATAACAGAAGCAGAAAGAAAAATAAAACTACCAGAGCATTTAACTGTGGACTGCATTTATGCAGATAATCAAAACTGATGTGGAAGTTCCAAGGCTGAAGATAACTCATACCCTGTTTCACGCACTGCTTAGTGGCTCACATAAACAGGCCTCTTCAACTGCAATAATGTTGTCAGTTCAGGAACAATTAATAATATTGGCATCCTTTTTCTTGGTCACAACCTGACAGATTAAGGTGGATATAAACCAGAAATGTTCACAATGTGGCTAAAGGATGTTCACAGCTGTGATGAATCCTTGGTCTGCCGTTACTGACTCAAAGGCTGATTTCTTTCTAGAGAATTTCAGCTTCCAGGGCAATAAACCCAGGCTTTCATGAGTTCAATATTCTTTAATGATTTTTTAAAATAATGATTTGAAATTGAAAATAAAAATGGAATGTATTGAATTAGTACTATAGTTACAACAGGCTATTTTCTGTGGGGAGGAGTATTAGGAAAAAAATGGAAGCTGAACCCTTTGGATCACTTCAGATGAGAATATATATAGTTGAATAAATGCATTATTATACATGTGATTTCATACAAAAGGAATATAAAAAAAAATTTCCACTGTAGAAAAATGTGACATTTTCTCTAAACATTTCAACTCAAAGAATGTTTTATAGGTTTTGCATATGAGCCAAAAACTGGAAAGCTCTTGCCAAAAGCTTTCTGGTCTCTTTACTGGCACTGTAATTGCAGTTCCAAGCCTAGAATTCAGAGTGGCTACATGTCACTGAATTTTTGATGTGCTGATTTCAGACTGGCCCTATTTTGAGAAGGATGTCTTTTGTGCAACTTTTGAGATAAAACATATGCAGATAAGCCCTTTTGGAAGATGTATTCAGTGGCAGAGTGATCAGTCAACATTCATTTTGTGGCTGGTTACGGTACTAATTTCTGCATTAAGACCAAATTCTTGTTTAAATTCAGTGTTTCAGGCAGCATTCATACACTGACTCACTGAATGTTAAATGAAAGACTAATTTGAAAGCAAATGATAAATCTTCATAAATTCACTCTTATTCTGCATTCTCATCCTACATTTCCTACCAAATCCTTCTTGGGATTTTATGGCTTTCTGTTTGTTTAAAAACATTTCTATACAGAATGTTGCGATTTTCTGTTGAATGGAGAAGGTCTTTAGGTCTTCATTCTTGGTGATATTGGTAGCTACCATTCCCTCCATGTATCACTAAGTGAGAATATGACTTTGGATTGAGAATGTCAGGGAAAAATAAAATAATTAACTACTAGTTTATATCCTAACATACACTACCCGTTTATAATTCCAGCTATTTTGGTGGAGTAAAATCATCTTTCTTTTACTTCCTGAGGCTGAATATCCCCAAAACAACTGCTTAAACTTCTCTCTGAAGGATGGTGTGCACAGCTCCATTTATGAATCATCTTTATTATCTCTGCTAATGGGTTTGAGGGTGCCTTGGATTCTCTTATATTGCTTTAAATCCCGTCCATTCTCTTTTTAGACTCAGCAGTGATAAACAGCTAGAGGCAATAATTGGATATTCAGTCCTTTCATACGCCCTTCCTAACCTTCACATTCCATGGACAGTCTGCATGCACTGCAAATTGCAGCCAAGTGGATGCAGTCAAACTAACAGGCAGGAGACATATAACTTCCCCAGCACCACCCTGACAAACAAGGGCTGCTCCTTCTCTCAGCAGAGAGAAGCCTCATGCAGTCTCTTCTATTTACTCTTCTTTGTTCCGTTAAAGGTCATTTCTTTTTACACATGATTTGTTATTCCCGTCTGCATCGAGTGTGTTTCCTTTAGAAATGACCTATTTATAATCATAATAATGCATTCCACTTACATATTATTGTCCAATAACGGGATGCTTTGGGGTTTAACAGCACTGCTTTTTTCACTTCCTGTCCAACAACTGTTGAGGCGTGTCATTATATTAAACTATAACATATACTCGTCTTTAATACCCTGTTGTTTGACCAGCTTTAGATAAACTGCATGCATTACCTGATTGCTTATGTATTCAAGGATAATCTCATGAAGTCTATGCTGTCTCAGAGTGGAGTGCAGTATCTGCCAGGAAATATAAACCATGGAATATTATTGACTTGATAACATCCTGATTCCCAGGCATTGTGATTTTAAATATTTGGATTTTCTTCTAAACAGCAACAACACAATTTGAAAAGAATCCTGGGAATTTCAGCAACTGAAAAGGTGTCAGGGAAATGGGTCTTGAAATTTTTTTCTGAAGAGGTGGGAAAGTGTTATGGATCCAAAAATTTCTCTGTACATGCTAGTCCGGTACCTATAATACTGACTATTACATGAGGTATTGCAGAAAAATAGAATATTGTGGTGATTTCTTTTTCATTTTCTTTCCTAAACGACTTTTTCTATTTTAATATTTCTGGACAGGGGTAGAAATGAAGCCATTGCTCTTGGCAGGGAGGGGAGGAAAAGAGAAGCTATTTAGAGGACACTGAAGGGGTACTGAGAGATACTAAGGCTTCTAGGATTTTTTTTTTCAGAACACATGATTTAAACACAAGAGAGTACCAAGATCGGTCACTTGGAATGAGCTGTCATTCTGTTTGTACCATCAGTTCAGAACAAGCATGTAAAAAACCCCAAAGGTAAGTATTTCCCCCTTTTCATCTATTTTTGAAGAGGAATCAACACATAATACAGGATTTTTATTTGTGTCTTATTGAGCTAACTGTAGTATAAATTTCTGAAAGAAACAGTATACAAATTAAAAAGAAATTTCTTTGTTCAGCATCTTATTGGCATATTTTCCTGCTAAATTTATTTCTGTCATTAATGAAATGGTTTTACCTACAGCAGACTTTTTTTATATCTAGTTGTTTATATGCAAGTGGCTAAAAAAACCCAAACAAACAAGCAAACAAACAAAAATAAAAGGGCTTTTGAGATGGAAAGATTTTAGGGAGAGCCCACAGGAAGAAAAGAACCATTAAGAGACAGTTTACTAAAGTACCATTTGGAATCTAACAAGGATACTCGAGCAAAAAAATAGATGCAAAATATTTTTAAATAGTGAAGAACATGGACCCTTCAAATTCATTTTCAGGAGACACTGAAGTGTTCTCTGTCCATGCTTCACATAGTGTAACAAACGGATTGTGTACTACTAATTTCAGAATACTCTGTTCTTCTGCCCCTTAAGGGTGAATAGGCTATTAAAGCAGAGAGGACTAGTTTATAACGTGTCAAGTATTTCCCTGTCCTTGAACACAGAATCCACAAACAAGATCTTTGAGGCAAGCATAAAACTCTCCCATTGGTGCATCTTGTACAGCTTGTTGGTTCATGATAAAATATTTTCTGAAAATTGTCCATTTTAAATGTGTTTGTAAACGCTTTTCCACTATGATGGTTTTCTTTAGAGTTGGGATATCCTCTGCATTACTAAATACATAATTATGAGTGTTGGGCATGCTATCTTCTCAATTCCCAACATCTAAAACCTTCACAGTCTCAACCATTACTTCATTTTCATAAAAAAATATAATCTACTCCATTCCCAGTTTTTGTGCATGTTCTCTTGTACATATTTCAAAGACTGGTCTCTTTTAGTAGGATATAGAACCAATGTTTTGCAAATTCTGCTTCCCATTTTTATTTCCTTTACATGTATGGACAAAGAGGCCCTGTATGGCCTTTTGCTTCTCTTCTATGGCCCAGAAGAATGAGAACTGTTTATATTCTTTCTTCTCGATCTCCTCACAGTGAGGCTGTAGAAAGACCTGGACCTAGAACCACATTCATTCTCTCCCTAGAAGTTTTCACAAATGAAGAATGAGCACAGATCTGTCATTTTTATATTCAGGCTGTTTTCCTCTTCCTGTCTCCTCTGGAGTATGTTGTCAAGTCAAATGTTTCAACTTTGGGACCTGGAAAAGGCTTTCATTGTTTGAGCTGCAATCCAAACCTGCAACTTTCTGAGTTTCTGAGGAACACATTACCTTAACACTTGCCTTTCTCCAAGTTGTCTCCTGGCTCTTGGACTATTCAGCATCCTTCTCCCCTTTACATTCATCTGCTTGTGAGGTGCAAACTTTGTAGTCAGAAGTTTCCACTTCCAATCTCTGCATTTCTCTCTCTACAATTACCCACCCTATTTAGAGAAGGCAAACTTTTTAGAATTCTAAAACTGATAACTGAGGCCTATTTTGAAAATAAAAGTAAAGTAAAAAAAGTACCTATCTTCCTCCAGAATGAGCTAACAAGGTATTAATACAGAATCAGCAGTGGAACACCTGCGGCTTTTCAGAGGATATTTCTCACATCGCCAAAAAAAGAAGAAGGAAGTTCATTCCCCAAGGGAATTTATGCTTAGTGGTGTCAGGAAGAAAAGTGAGTGTTTGAAAACATTAATGGCATTATTGTTTTAATTTTTGTGAATTGATGTTTCTGAACACTAATGACTTATTAATGTGGCTATGTCCCTTACAATGAGTTAAAAGTAAACCTCCAGAAGCATCACACCAGAAGTTAGAAGTCACCTAGTGCATGTTTCAGAGGTAATTAGAGTCCATGAGATATTTACAGATTTTTATGGGACATTGGGATAAAAATTATGAGCGAAAAGGAAATGAAGGATGAGAGAAATGTTTTGCTGTCACTGAGACATAATTACCATGTATGAGGAAGCAAGATACATTGTCCCACTTGCTTCTCCTAAATACCAGGGAGCTCATAGAAACACTCTGCTTCCCTCTACACTTTTGATAAAATATTTTTTCATTTTCAAAGTCAAAAACAAAGAAGAAATGTCTTTATAAAATTACTGAAGTGCCCCAAGGAAAATTTATTTGGTCTCCATAAGCCTTGAGTAGCATGAAGAGAAATCAATAAAAGTATATATAATGCAAAACTAAACTGAAAATGCTACCACTTCCTACAAATCTTGCTACAACTATTATTCTGCTTTGGCTTAGTAAATACACAGATAAGTTATCTGATTTTCCTCCAGAACACATTGATTTCTCTTAAAGCTGTCTTCTAAAAGATGCAAAAAACTTTCCAGCCAGTCACTCTTCAAAAACTCTTACTAAAAGATATGACTTCAATTGCACTATTAGTCAGCCATGTCTTCCAGAAGCAAATGTCAAACAAGTCCACTTGCCTACATACTTGAAGGGAAAAGGGGCTAAGGAGAAGTAAAAATATTCTTGTCCTTAACTAAGGAGAAGAGACCTAAGATCTAATTGGTCACAAGTTGCTGGATGCATTTATTTGCCTTATAATGATCTTTATAATCTGTTTTGGCTCTAGAATGAAGGACAGAAAAAATTCCAGATAATAAGGATTTCTTTGTGACAAAAAATTCATACTTGAGACAAAAGATTCATACATACTTCTTTCATTTTATTGGTGTTTCTCTTGTTTCCATTTTCTTTATGCTCTGGCTTTCCTTGTCTGCAAAATGTCAGCAACTTCAAAAAATTTACTTAAGGACAGCTGCACTTCCCAAGAAAGTGAAGTATCAGCCTAGGACATATATGATAAGACTTGGAATCCTTTACCCTGTGCCTCCTAGACAGTGGGGATTGTAGGAAGCTAATTTTTACTCCTTTCCTCACTAACTTCGAGTTTTATTGATATTTCAAGCTCTTAGAAATAAAAGTAGCATTCTAGTAATTGTTCCACTTAGTAGCTGAAAAAGAAGTTCCCGTAGTGTCAGTCAGTCCAGAGGACATTTCTTTTGCACTCCGAGGCAAGGAGTTCCTACTGATTCCATTGACAATGTAGGAAGGAATTTCTTGTAGATCAATTTGGAAGACCCATTTGTTTTGCGAGGAAAAACAACTCGATGATCTCAAAGGTCTTTTCCAACCTAGTTTATTCTGTGATTATTCCATTAAAACCTTGCTACTTCTATCCCTTCTAAAAGTTTTTAAGCATACTACATATAGAATGACACAGCTGTTGCACCGTGTTGGTACAAGACACAGTTCTACGTGTTAGGTACAATTTGACACAAACAATGATGAGGACTTCGTGCTCAACCTTCATCGCAGGTCTTAGCCAAATTACTTCCATTTATGTAAGTACACTCAAAGTTGATGGGAATACTTCAAAAAATCAAGAAAGTGAGGAAAGGTACTTGTACTGCCAAAAAAATTTGTAAGACCACACAAATAAACCAGAGCTGTAAACCTAACTCTTTTGTTGGCTTTTAGCACATTCATTATTTAACAGGACTTTGAAACAAATGCTTCTATTGCCTGCTGTCTAAACAATTAAATAGTTTTGAAACTTTTTCAGCTTCCTTATACAATCTAGGCTTCTCAGCCCACTAGCTATTTTAAGAGCCTAATTCACTTAGAGTATTCTATGTGTTAGCAGAATGATGCATATTACCTTTGTAATTAATTCTGAGCTGGCAAAATAGTAAGAAAAAGTCTCTCATAAAAAAGATAATAACTGCAAGATCTTAAAGAAGGACATAAGGATCCTTTGCAAGATTTTTAATTTCTGAACTAAAAATGCAGTTATGCTTTTGTCCTATTTTTGCACTCAAATGACACTGAAAGATTTGTATTAATAAAAAGGAAGAGATTACACAGACATGTCACAGAGCTGTTGTTTAAGAATTAACCATTTATGAAGGAATACATTCCCTTTCAATGTTATGTACGTACATAATTAATTTATACAAGGATTTACCTAAAAAGAATAGTCTTTGAAGATAAGTATTTTTTAATTGATGGTACTTTTAAAGGGATGCAATGTTTTAAATTAAATTACATTAAATGCTTTTGTGTTTACTCTGCATTAAACTCTATTTTATTTATTGTCATCTTCCCAGCATGGTCTCATCATGGTTGAAGAGGGCTGCTAATGCTATTTATATTATGCTGCACTGTCCTCTAATTGACCTTGTTTGTGCAATGGAATGGCTGCTTTTCTCAAGCTGCCAGCTCTTTATTGCTGCATTTTGACCATGCACTAGTGGCTCTTTGTGCTGCTTTTGAGTTCAAGAATCAATACTGCATTCCCCACAGCCAATAAAGGAAGCTGACAGCATGAATTAACTGAGTGTAGCCAGTTGCATGGAGGGCCATTGTCTTTAAGGAAAATCCGGACGATTACAAGCCTCCATTGCTTAGTGGAGATTTTAATGCAAAGCGCGAGGTTGCTGTAATTTAATTTTGGCCTGCTGCTCTGACACACTCCCCTTTGCTACTGCTTCATGGAGTCCAAGCTATTAATGGCTGCAGACCAAAACACATAGGGAGACAAAGGCAAATAGTCACAGTCACACAGTAGCAGCAGTTACTTTTGATTTAACAGCAATATTTCATTTGCATTTAGTGGAATTGACAGAAATTTTTTTTTTCCCTAAGACTTTTCCCGGTTGAATTAATACGTGTAAAATAAGCCAAATGAAAGCAAAATGTCCCAACAACGGAACTACAAGGTGGTGGCATGTCAAACTGACACCTAAAGGAAGTTTGCACATGGGGCAAAACCAGAAATGTATGCAATGCCCAGGGCTCTCCACCCTCTGGTCTTACTGAATCATCTAGTAAGGGATGCTGCTCAGCCACAGCTGCTGCAGTAGAGTGTTGCAAAGACGTATCCACAAAAAAGGCACATTAAGTAAATGTAAAGTTAACAGTAGGACTTCTGCTGCTAAGAGCAGAAATGAAATCACTTTTTATTTAAAAAAGAGTAATGGCTTTTATTCAAGATGCTTTGATATTGAAAACTGTAGTTCCTTATGACAGATAGTATTGTTGATTCAAATGGATTCAAGCTCAGTTATTCAAAAGGACAATGTGTTATATACAAACCATTTAACTCAAGCTTTTAACTTGTTTTCTCTGTTGACAGTAGTATGAGAGATTGTCTGAGAGGTAATCTTTCTAAAGCAATGCCTGAAAAGTTTTACCCACTTACAACTTCTATAAAAAATCCAAAGCTTTTGATTCCTACTGCCTGTTTACCTGCCATATAAATGTCTCAGGAATTTACTTGAGATAAAAAGTTGAGGCTAAGCTTAATTTAAAGAATATTTCTTCTAGACCATGGATCATGGAGAAAAAACACAATGCCTTTATCTCTTCTGCCATTGGCCATGTTGGCCATCAAAGAGTTAATCACCTAGTCTCCTACAGTCAATGTGGAGTAGGAAGCATTCCAGGAGGATTAATCACCCCACCCCAAAGCAGCAGTTAGAGACAGCTGATGGACTATCATCAGATGTCTACTTTTTTCTCCACTGACAATAGAGGGAACCCGGGCAATTAGCTAAGTTAACTTTTAGAATGGCAAAACGAAGTGAGTTAAACCCCAGACTAGCTTTTTTAAATTATGCAGTGTGGTAAAGGGAATGGAGCAAATAATAGTCAAGAGGTTGACTAGGTATTTCTTTATAGTTACTGACTCTGCTGCAAAAGTGTGTGAACAGAACTACACACAAATAATGTAAGAGTGCATAAGAGGTGTTGCGGCTTACAAAAGGCATATTTCCTGTCAAAATGCAAAACCCCAGGAGACTTATTCCATCAGCAAAACCAAGAAATGGGAACTTACAACCACCCTGAAAAGAAGAAAGTTATTCTCTTCATCCTGGAGATGGGAGCTGAGAGTTGATCTTACAATTTAGCAGATATACGCGAATGCTCAGAGTAATTTTCCCTGAACCCTCATATTTAAGGGTCTTTTACTAACTACTCCTTAACTCTTGCATGACCTTCACATCTTACAGTCATGTGCCACAGTTTTGCCTCTCTGAAAACACACATTAATTTACCTTACAAGAGTTCCTTCTTAATAGACCACATTTTGCACATATTCACAGAGCAAGGCAGAAATAATCCCAAAATTTTTCCTAATGTTGAAAGTTTAAAAATTACCAACTGTGAACTCAATTTTTCCACAGTATAAACATCTTATATAACCCATTGTATAGAAGAAAAACTAACAAAAAAAAAAAAAAGGTAAAAGTAATTTGGAGTGACCCACAAGTGATCATTATCCCTTGTACTGAAAAATGATGAAACTGAAAATCAATGATCAGTGAAAGAAAGGATTGATAGATATAAGGAATAGTTAAGCACTATAAGGGAAACTACCAAGGTGACCATAAATATAATCTAGGCAGACAAGCTGACTCATGGGGAGGAACTCAATTCTGCATGTAACATGGGCTTGACCCTGCTCCAGCCAGCAATAATTAAAATGATCTGACTGACACCAGAAGGAGCAGATCTGGACCCTGAATGAGTTTTTAAATACTTCAGTTGCTCACTGAGAAGGCATGTTGAACTACTAACTACGTTCAGCTCTAAGGTAGCCAAACACATCTCCCCTGGACTAAAAACAGAACTGCTTGTGTGTCTTATTGGAAGGCAGAACATGGCACCAGCTGTTGAAAAATATCGTCAGTCATAAATGATCAAAAGTTAGCTCTATTCACAGAAGATTATTTTTCCAGGCTAACTTATTAATAAACCTGAAAATAAATTTTAGACCTTGTGAAAATGTTGACAGCTAGGAAGTTTGGAATCGTTAGCAAGACCCAGTTTTCAGGTAGAAAACAAGGGCAGAGCACACCTAGGTTTCCTTTGAAAATAATATATTATTAGGATTAAAATCAGCAAATGATATGAAACTAAGGTAAACTGAATTTGCATTCTTCAGTTCAAAAGAAGTTTTGCTTTGATACCACTGTGGTATATTTACAGTACATACTCGTGCTCCTGGGAATAAATGTTTATTAAAATCGTACTTCTCTCTTCTTTTTGTTTTACTGTGTGCTTTTTCCCACAGTCAGGTTTTCAGTAGTGAAGCTATTCCAAGTGCACTTTATACATAAAAATACTGTTGAGATTTCAAAGGGAAAAATGAACATGGAATTTAGCAAAACAGCAGTTTTATAAATGCCAGTAGTCATCACTAAATTCTGTACATTTGTAACAGGACACAGTCATTTCTCTTTCTGCCACTAATGAGAATTGAATCAATGCTTATGTTTGCATGCATCACAGAATATACTCAAGTAACTCAAGCGATGTTCATTTTTAAATCACAAGCAAATTAAAACCTATGTTTTGCAGATGTGTTTATTTGTTACTTCTCGAAACCTTTGAAGCTAATATTAGCTAATGAGGCTAAAAAGGTATTGCTTCTGCTATTATTTTAACCTTTTTACCTGTCTTACAAATATTGATTTTGCTTGGCTATGCTAGATACAGTACAAATAGGCAGAAACAGGTCCCACCTCACATGCTGTGCTGTTTCGGTGAGTATAAATAATACTTAATAGAAAGCTGGAAAAGAATATTGGTATATAATTACTATGCAATCACAAAATTTTTAAATTGCCAAGAGTACCAAGAGTCCTTGCCTATTCCTCAAAACTACATTATTTGTCTAATTTTTGAGAGTCAATGCAGCTCAGTTTTGTGAAACCTGAAGGGAGAGTGGTGAGCTTTTGTACACCTGAAGGGGACCCTTCCCTCAATAAGAGACTGCCTAGAAAAAATATTTTAGAATTTTTTGATTAAGCTTTTAGGTGTCTATCTTCAGAGCCTAGCAACTGAACTTTTTTATCTGAGTTAGTTCCGATAACTGCATTCATATTGTAATTATTATATAAAATATAATAATAATAGTAATAATAATAATGGAAATGCTGGAATCTCCTCCCAAGCAAAAGCTTAGGCTTTATCCCTATCAATACATAGATAAAAGCAATTTCTTATTTAATGGCTTCTCTCTCAAGGTAGATGGGAAGAACATGTTATGCGTATCAAATGGTCTATTTTCTTAAAATAATTTATAGGCTGTATAAAAAGGTTACTCACTTCACTTGCTACCAAGATGGATATGCAAGGTAGCCATATGGTGTGAGTAATACTTTTAGAACAGATTTTAGGAAGGGAAAAGAAGACTATCTTATCACGTAAAAGCCATGGAGAATTTAGGAAGAGAGAATATGATCAACTCATTTAGAATTTGAAGAGCATATTAGGGTTAACACCTCTAATGATAACTGCCACTTGAGCTTTCATAATCAAATGCTTCAATTTTAGGTCTCATCTGAAAGGCAGATCACATAGAGAATAGTCTGAAACTCTTTAATTGCCTTGTATAACAATACACATTTTTAAGTAAGTGAATGCATTACAGCTTTGACTTTTGTTCTGATCATTTTGTGTTACAAATAGAAGTACACCCATTGCTCTTCTCATCGGTTAGAAATTTTAATGTTAGTGCATAGGATATTCATTCTGCATAATTCCTTTTACTTGTAATAGGAAATGTCTGGTTATGCCTTTATACACTGAGAAGAGAACAGAAGCCATTGTCCTTGAAAAGACTGCCTTTTCTTTGGGTAAAAAAACTATGTCAGTGTGAACTGGCATTTGTGTCCTTTGCAAACTACAAAGCAGAATGCATTTGAAAAAAATGTATCTCAATGACCAGTGTCCACTTCTGACATTTCATGCGAATAAACTGTCTTGCACACAGATCTTATCTATGCCTTGGTGAGTTGCCCCAAATGTATTTATATCAGGAAACTTACTCCAAATTTACATCTGCAAAACTGAATTTTGCTCAATGTGAGGACATATAGTTGGTGTTATGTAGCCTCTCATCAGAGATTTTGGAGCCTGTACAGAAGAGATGTGTAGAAGCAAATGAAGAAGTAGGCAAGCAAAGGCTGTCCTTTTAAGAGAGTGGCGAGTCTAGCAAGTTGACACTAATAGATAACCTCAAACACCAGAGCTGTTTGTTGATGTGTGCAGTGGAGAGCCAGTCACCTTTTTCTGGCTGTTTTCTGTGTGCTAAATGAAGATACTGCCACCTACTTCCTGAAATGGTGTGAGATTTAATTAATGGTGTTCTAAAGCACCACATGAATCTTATTGCTGCTGGAATTTGTCCACTGCATACATTTGGTATTTTGAATCAGCTACAAGTATCCTGATATCCATATTTCCAATATTAAAGGAAACATATTATTACAGAGAAGGTAGGAAGAAGTAAGAGTTTTGGGAGTGTATCACAGACTGTCATTGATTTATAGAGGTATCATGTGCCTTTCCATGGACTTGCAATCTCTTCTTCCTTACACTGCTTGCATCCATCTAAATAATGATGGGGAGCATATGGCTTTACTTTTAAACACTGGCACAAATTTCAGTCAAGCAGCTCATAGGTCGTAAGTCACAGACAACATCCAGTTCTAGAAGAATGATGAAGAATGATGACATCAGCAAGCCAAGGACTCCTTTTGGAGGAGCAGAGGAGGGCACCGGGGCAGCATGGCCCTGGCTGGGTCCTACTAGGAGGAACTTTTCCAACAGCAGTGCACAAGAACATGCCTGAGGGAGCATGCAATATTCGAAGTATTGGGAGGCTTCAAGGGTGTTTGGGGGGACAGAAAATGTATAAGATCTTTTTATCTTGTAAGCCAGAAAAATAAAGGCTGTTGGGGATTTCTACCCCAAATAGCTCCATTCAGATCAGACTACAGCTTTGGAGAGATGGAAAAGCAGAGCTAAAGGTAGAGTTAAACTGGTGTCTGCACTTGGCCAACCAGCCTGAAGAGAGACACACACTGCAAGACTGTAAAGTTTTACTTGTGCTAATCAAAGTATATAAACAATAACGAAATAATACATCAGAAACAATGTTACAAACCATTCAAGTTTATAAAATTCAATATGGGTTTCACTCCTAAATGCTAATGAAAACTTAATTTCTTCAACAAATTTTCCACTGTAAAATGAAACCTATGCCTCTATTAAAAGATTAGCTTTCCACGCAACAGAAAAAATCTGTAATCCAAAAAGCTGATATTAACAATGTGTAGTGGCTTTTTGCCTTGTCTGGTCTTCCAGAAATTATTTTTTACATTTTAAAGAAGCCTATTTCCCTTAATGATAGTGATTTTGGTTTGCATTAGATCGTGTAGTATTGATTTTAATTTTTTCCTCATGACTGTGAGCCAAATTCTGTAACCTTGCCTTTCTATTAAACACTTGTGGACATCCCTCTTGAACTAAAACATCATGTGGTCATTTGGTTTCTGAGGTTTTTAATAATGCATTTTAAGCACAGAATTTGTTTGACTGGGGAATTCTTTTGTGCCACCATTTTGTTACTGCCTTTTGAAAGCAGGAAAAAAACCCTATCAATATTTTATTGAATATAAGGATCTGTGTGGTTTTTTGTCTGTGAATATGCAAGGCAATGAACCAGAGTTGTCTGAGACAGACCAATGTCAATGCTGTCAAAACCAATGCAGCACCTCCAAATAGAGGCAGTGAAATGTAGAGCAGAAAGCTCACTCAAACACTTTTTTCTTGAAGAGTGTGCTGTTTTCAGGCTTGCCTTAACCCCATGCTGTCTGCCACGAGCACCTGGGAGAAAATGAAAGATGTTTTCAAAAACAAAGCAGGCCTTTCTAAGAACATTTTGAAAAAAGTTTCCATGATCTGCCAAAGTTGCAGAACAATAGTAAAAGCTACTGGATGGAAACAGCCCAGTGAAATACACTGACTAAATGTTTTCTGTGCTGTTACCTGGAAAAAAAGACAACCAGTCAAATTTTCAGTTTGTTTAAGGCAAAGGTAGAAAAAATCAGATGATGTTAAATATTGATTTAGAACCTTCATGCTTATCATTCAAATCTGAAAATGTGAACCTTCCCTTCTTTAACCAGAGTTTAAATTAGTAATTCAGGCTGTAATTCTGAGTCCATGTGTTCACATTATTGCATTATATTCAACAACAAAGAATAGATAGGCTATTTACTGTGCAAATACAATGCATAACAACTCTATGTCTTGAAAAGCTGATTATTTACAGCTTCAGTCCTTATTTATGTGCTTAATTTTACAGACTTGAATAGCTGCACTGGTAAAAGAAATACCTACCTCCATCTTTGACAGTTAAAGGCCCAATTTTATGGATAATAACAAGGTGAGTGCTTAAGCAATAAGCGTAGGACTTAAGAAGAGAGCAGGGCTCCAAAAGGAAGATGTTGCAGCCACAGTAGGTGCATATCAAGTGTCTTATAAAATCCTAAACCCATCAAACACATGAGATGAAGAGTCTTAAGAAATCAACACATGCCTATTGCTGCACAGTCTGTAATTTTACATGTTGTACCTGAATACCTGGTTGCACATCTGGATCAGAAAGAAGCAAGTGCAGTTTAAAAAGGAAATAATATACCAGGGAGGATTGAAATTATCTTTGACAGAAGAAAAATATGTAACAGTGATGCAGAACTGTAATTCATGCAACATGACCTAATTATTTTAAAGGAAATGCTATCAGCATTTTAAAAGCCTGTGGATACACAATTGTTAAAATTTAATGCTGGTGTTTGCATGTATCAGAATTTATGGAAATTTGTGTGAAATTTTCTCTTCTGTTTCATCCAGGTCTACTCTGAAACAAGACTGTGACCTCAGTAGGGTTATTCAACTTAATAAAAATTTCAAATAAAATAAATAAGTAATGCCAAGTCATAGCTCATTTGCAGGACATCAATCATATATTTGTAACTTGTGGGTTAAATAAATGCAAGGAAGAAAAAATAACTCGAGGCCCAGCAGAATTTTTATATTTTATAACATTTCTTATTTGTTATATTCATTTCTTAAGTGAACACAGCACATTTTCTCAGTCTAACCCAGAAATAACCTGGCATCTATTCACAGGTGCAATACAATTCAGTAAGATTCACTTTTCAGGGTCCTTTTTAATCTAACAATGAATGAGTAGAAAATGTCCAGCGTATCAGTTTTACTAAGGTGCTCTCTCTCTGAGATGCAGTGCTTCCTCAGGCACCTCTTTGCAGAGATGTGCTTCATGGTTTGGCAAGATTCAACTCACCCGATAACAATGAGAAACTGGTGTGAAGTGCCGGTGTACCAGGCACTCTGGCTTCTTTCTGCATGCTCTGCACAGACCTGCAGGCCCTCCCTGCTCTCCAGAGTTGACAAATTTTACTGGCTGCGGTGAAAGAGGCACCACATTGGAGGGATCACCCTATCTGCCTTTCATCTACCTGTAAACTCCTCTTTGTGACCGTAGGAGGAAGGAAACTTGGTTGCTAAAGTTATCGCTAAGTTATGGACAACGGCTCATAAACCAAATCTTGCTTTCATGAAAAAGAGTTCTACAGATACCTAGATAATTCAGAAGCTGCTTGGGCTGGCATGGGGATTTGACACTGCCTCTCCACTTGAACTTTAATGATTCCTACCCAGCAAAAACAGCTCAGGGAGGGAAGGAGAGCCCAGGACACCACAGTATGCAATGCTCCTATTGCCTGAATATTGAGGTGGGATAAGGTTTGGAGGAGAAGTGCTTTTCATTTCAACTACTTCTGTCACATTTTGAGAGCTCTCTGTGGAACTGTTGACTGGATTTTATGCTCTGAGGTAGTTTGCTTCCATCATCTGTTACTTTGCAGCCATCTGAGATGACCATGTCTAGCACCACATAGTAAAAGGACACTGTGATGCCCATTGCCTCCACTGGTGACACCCGAATGACCACATCCTCCTCTCAACCTGAAGACAGAATGCCCTTGCAGTATAGAAATGAATGTGACTCCTTTTGCCATGGCACCAACTAAAGTCAGTGACAAACATTCGCTCTGCAAAGAGAGAGCAGACAATTAGGTAGTAAATATTATTGTGATTTTCTCCTGACACAGAATAATCCAAACACTTCAGCTGAAGGAGATGTCTTCCCAAAATTGCAACACTAATGATATGAGCTAAATATTGAAACTTACATGTACAACTTGTCCCTCTGCATACCCAACCAATGCCATTCTGGTTTTTGCCTTTTTTTCTGACTTATTCTCTGTATTCTTTACACTTATATTTGTAGCTTATTGTATTAGTGGTTAGTTTTCCCAGTAATTTTCCATGCCCTTTCCCTAAGCAGAGAGATAAAACAAATTCCAGGGCCCCTATCCTATCTTGGTTCTCCCTGGCTACCAGGGTTGAGAACAACCTTTGAGACACATTTTCATAAACAAAGTACAGCTAGTACCAAGAGGGGGGGCTCCAGAGAAGGGGCTTGACCTGGGGGGGAATTGCATTACCACTTGTCCCCCTAATTGGCGTTGTCAATTATGCTAATTTGCGAAACTTATAAAACTGTATCCACCCCCGTGGGGGTGGGCTTTTGTAGACATTCTTCCATAACTTTCCCTGGAGCTCAAATAAAGATCCACTTTTATATTACCTCCTATTTTATTATTATCTAGAAAGTGTGTGTTGTTTCATTTCTGGGTTGAAAAATGTATCACAACCCTCCTCTGGCACAAGAAACAGTGAATGTCATCCAAAAAGCAATGCCATGCAAAACAATGCCACAAGGTTGTGTCTCCTCAGAAGTGGGAAACTACTTTCAAGACTTCAAAGACAAGGTTTGTCCCCCCTCTTTAATGGAAGCCCTGAATTTGGCCAATTAATGATAAATAGAATGGAAGAAACAAAAGAAACATGAGGACCCTTTAGCTTAGACCTTACAATGGCATCCTTTGCTGAACTCACCTAGTAGCTGGCATTACTGCTGAAATGTACTAACCTGTCTAGTTCCACTCAATATCCGTGACAACACCTTTCCATTATTCACCCTTAGGGCTGTATTTAACTAATGCAGAGAGTTTTAGTGCTCCTGACACTGAGAGACAGATACCCATTGCTATAGTCAGTCTTGGTGTAGCAACTGTCCATGAATTCTGGCTCTGGCGTACGGGTCGGTTAGCATCAGCTTACAGATTTCTGAGCTTTAATTTATTTATTGAGGCCAAATGACTTCAGTAGGAGCTGCAGCTATTCAACAGTTCTCAAATCAGGCAATTTTATTTAGAAGCCTAGAGAAAGGAGTCAGTATCTGGGTTTTAGGCAGTGAAGTTTTTGTCCGTTGAGAATGAAACTGGTGGCAATAATTTAGGCAGGCATTTTGCTCTTGACTCCACAGTTTCTGCTAATTGTACTTAGGTCTGACCTGTACCACACCACAGTTGACTCTGTCTTTGGACTTTCTTGACTTCACATTGCCAGATTAAAGCTGATTTCCACTGGTTGTGTGATAAACATGTTTTTCAAAGGGAACCAGATTCAATCCATGGTGCACCAAGACAGTCCTGCCATTTGCTGAATGCAATGTGCCGTGCTGACAGTGGCAAGAGTAAGCAGAGCATCAATGGAAACCACAGGGTGTTGAGTCAGTGTCCTTGTTGCTTTGCCAATGAATCAGCTAATGAGAGGAAATATGTGGCCCATATTTCCCAAAGCATAGTCTGTCTGGTGTTTGCAGCTCTGGAAGAATTGTCGAGTTTAGCAATTTAGTCATGATTAATCCTGCAGGCAAATATATGCAAATCAGAATTACAGAATCATTTAGGTTGGAAAAGATGTTCAAGATCATCGAGAGCAACTGTTAACTTAATGCTGCCAAGTCCACCACTAAACCATGTCCCTAAGTGCCACATCTACATGTCTTTTAAATACCTCCAGGGATGATGACTCTGTCACTTTCTTGGGAAGCCTGTTTCAACTTGTGGCAACTCTTTCAGTGAAGAAAATTTTCTCATATCCAACCTATCCCTCCCTGGTGCAACCATTTCCTCTTGTTATTTCTTCCTACCCAGAAGAAGAGGCCCACCCCCACCTGGACACAATCTCCTTTCAGGTAGATATAGAGAAGATAAGTTCTCCCTGAGCCTTCTTTTCTCCAGGCTAAACAATTGCAGCTCCCTCAGCTTCTCCTCATGATATTTGTGCTCCAGCTCCTTCACCAGCTCTGTTGCCCTTCTCTGGACACACTCCAGCACCCCAATGTCTTTCTCTTATTGAGGGGCCCAGAACTGAACATAAGATTCAAGGTGCAGCCTCAGCACTGCCAGGTGCAGGGTGACAATCACTGCCTGGTCCTGCTGGCCACACTATTCCTGATACAAGTCAGGATGCCATGGGCCTTCTTGGTCCCCTGGGCACACACTGACTCACGAGTCAGCCAGCACCCCCAGGGCCTTTTCCACTGGGAAGCTTTCCAGCCACTCTTGTCCGAATTTGTAGTTCTGCCCGGGGTTGTTGTGACCCAAGTTCAGGGTCTGGCACTTGTTGCCTTGCTGAACCTCATACAATTGGCCTTGGCCCATCAGTCCAGCCTGTCCAGATGCCTCTGCAGAGCTTTCCTGCCCACCAGCAGATCAACACTCCTGCCCAACTTGGTGTCATCTGCAAACTGATTAAGGGTGCACTTAATCCCATTGTCCCAATCACTGATAAAGATATTAAACAGAACTGAGCCCAAGACTGAGCCCTGGGGAACACTTGTCTGCCAACTGGATGTAACTATGTATAATCACTGTTTGGGCCCAGCCATCCAGCCGCTCTTTACCCAGTGAAATTTGCATCCTTCCAAGTCATGAGCAGCCAGTTTCTCCAGCAGAACTCTGAAAATCCATGTGAGGGGAAACCAGAATACAAACCGCAAGTTCTGAACTGTTGACTTTCTTTCTCACTTCACTCCCAATGTTTTCCTGATTTTTATTTTTCCAATAAAACTGTAATGCAGATATGTCTCTGGCTTCTTATTATTGCTGTTATGATGTGAAAACAACATAGATAAATCATTTTTGTAGATTTTAACTGACCTAAAGATTCATTCATCCTTGTGGAAATTATTGCATACACTTATGTGCACACACACCTCAACTAGTTTAAAAATATTTCCAAATAAAATTTGGAGAGAAAGTACTTTCCTCTTTAAATATGTAGAAACAGGCTCATTTTTCTTCCCAATTATAGTAACTCCACAAAGGAGCAATAAGTCTCAGAAGATTTGTCACAAATCCTCCAAGTCCGTGTCACCAGTTTCAAAGAAAACCATTGGTTCCCTTCAAAGCAGTAGTCTGCAGCTGCCTGATAAAAGGCCACAACTCAGTACAAGGTAATCATTAGGCAGACATTATTATTATTTTCCTAATTAGTCAAAAATCATTGGATTTCCTGTGGCTTCTTCCTGCTGAGCAATCATTTGATCTTGCTTTTGTTGACAAACATACAAGTCACCAATTGTGCCTCATTTATCATTTGACAAGGACAATGTTTTCTTCTTCTTGTGTGAAGAAGAGAAGACTAAGAACAAGAAAACAGCCAAGAGGATCCAGAATATAACTGTCCTTTCTTTTTGCTTCAACTGATCTGGTGACAAACCCCACCAAATGAACAGGATCTGCAGTGAGCTATAATGCTTTTCAGATCCTGGGGGGGAGTGTTAATGCAGAATTCTACAATGAGCCTCACGTAACATACACTGAAAATATTCCTGCTACAACTGAAATGCAGAGAACTCTGTGTTCCCAAAAAAGGACCCCACAGCATTCCCCCTGCAACGCTGTCTAACTGTCAAAATGTGGCTAAATTTAACAGAGAGCGCTCAGGGCCGAAAAAAAATATTTTGTGAAATGTAAAGAGTGAGATAAATTTGTACAACTCAAATCCCCAAATTTAGTTTGAAAGGCATTTCAAAACTCAGTTCCCTACATAGGCAATATTTTTTTAAACTAAGTACAGGAAAATCTGGCATAAGGATGTGTATATGTGGAAGTTTATTTATAGTTACCGCTAGTGATGGGTATGAAATTTTTTTTGGTCTAGATATTTCTCTTTCAGTAAGCCGGTCTTTAGGCTGCTCAGACATTGTTAAAAAAAAAACACCACTGCAAAGTAGAGTGTTATACCAGTTCCTGAATATAAAACCAACCACTGTATTCTTTCTAAGGGAGTTACAGCATGTTTCTCAAAATTTCTTCTTGGTTGTTGCATACCACAGCTCTTTTATTTGGCAGTTTAGCATATCACAGCATTTTTTGTTTTTTAATTCATTTTATGAATTAGTATTGCCATCCCTCCAGGGAGGAAATAAATAATGGAATGCTGATATGGAGAGAAAAGAATCACAGTAAGCATGTAGGAATAAAAAAATGCATTTTAAAAGGTGTAAAATAGTTAATTTTCTGTATTGATAATTTAGAAGGCAGACAGAAAAGTATCTCTTCAGTTTCTATATATGACTTGAAATAGGTAAGGCAAGCTGCTGAACTTATGACATTAACATCTGTGTCATCAAGAAAGCTTCTATGTCAACCTTTAATGTCTTTTTATTGAAGGGTTTTCATTACCTAAGAAAAATAAGTAAAAACAAGAACAGGCAGGGATGTGTGTGAAAAATAATGCATTCTACCACTTTTATAGAAAAGGACAAATATTTCATTATTAAGGCTTGTGCAAAAAATACCAGATTGAAGTGCATCTTCACTATTTGCTTAAGCATATATTTTTTTCTAGGGAGATAATAGTGATTGCTTGACTCTTTTATTTACACACAGTTTAAATTGCCTCTCAAAAATACAGCTTATAAGCTGAATGATCTCAGCTACTTTGCGAAATTACGGTTGTGTTCTTTTTATTGAGGCTTACATATCCTGCAGCAACAGCCCTACCATCTCTTTGCAGTTTGCTGTACTGCTGCTAAGAATTTAGAAACAGACACGCCAGTTTTAATTTTAAAGAGAGTGTATTTTTTCCTCTGCTTTAATAAATCAAT
This sequence comes from Pachycephala philippinensis, assembly GCA_013397055.1. NCBI lineage: Eukaryota > Metazoa > Chordata > Aves > Passeriformes > Pachycephala > Pachycephala philippinensis. The sequence continues at coordinate 295,501 of VWZT01001225.1, forward strand.
CTTGTACTGCAATGTTGGCACTCCTTTAAATGGGTCAGGACGAAGCGTGTCCTTAGTTCACATCATGCAGCCTGATTGCTGATCACCAATAATTTGATTAGCTGCACCACAAGAAATTATTTGGTTCAATAGATGTAAACACTACCAACCACATCCAAAACATCAAAGTCAAGAGGACTCTTCCTGCTCCCCAAATTCCCTGGAGCCAGAGCAGCCTGTCAGGGGACTTTGCCCCCAGCTCAGGACACCCTGTCGCCTCTGCCTTCAGTAGATGATTTGTCACATGAAAGGATCCGGGGCTGAAATTTTAAAAGAGCTATGACTACAATCTGACTTGAAGCACAAATACAAAAGTCATTGCCAAACAGAATATTTAGGGCTCTGACTAAGCAAACTCTGGAGGAATCATAACCCACCGAGCCCAGCAAACAACCTGCACTGCCAGGATTTCCTCTTTGACTGTTTGAGATAGTGGGCTCTTTTAAAGAATTTGGCATTTGCAAGGACATTCCTAATAATGCTCAGCCATTCAGTTCAGGGATGTAAGGATTTTTTTCCCCCAAAATGCTTTTAATTATAGAATGTGTTAAACAAAAAAGTGAGGAAGGCTTTCTCAGTATCCTTGGTGTTTTCCTTTCTCAGGCAAAGCCTGGCTTGCAGAAATGATGACATTTAATATCCCAGCTTCTCCACTGAGCATGTGTGATAAAGCAGAGCTCAATGAAACATGCAGACATTATATAGGAATATTTATAGGCGGACTGGCTTGGTTTACTCTGTCCATCCTTCACACCTTCTGCACGTTTGCTTCTTGTACAGTGGGCTGCATTGACAAGGCTTGATGTGGTGGTTTGAAGGGACTGAGTTGATGGACAAGGTTTTAGACCAATCGCTTCTCACGATTTTGCATATAAAAGGGCACTGGTGAAGGGAAGTGCTCTCTTCTTTTCCGGTCTCTGAGGCGGAGGGGTGGCGGGGCCGGGCCTGCTGGGCCCCGCCGGGCCGG
>VWZT01001225.1:296637-313894 GCA_013397055.1 Pachycephala philippinensis
CTTGATAAAGCACTTAAGGTCTTTCCTACTACAGCTGCTCAGATAAACTTAATTTCAGCACTGCATAGGGGAGTCTATATGTTCACTTAATTTTTAAATTTGCTCAGGCAAGTATTTGGGTTGGAATGGTTTCTTACGCTTACTCAAGGCAAAGAAATGGAGCTGAACACCAAAAGTTAAACAGTAAATGACAGATGTCAAGTGCTCACCATGACATCAGAGAACAAAAAATCCAGAACTGCTTCAGTTTAATAAATATATGCAAAAGGTTAGTTTAGGGAAATAGCAGTTTGCTTATAAAGACTTTGCTATCTGATTTTTGGAATAAATTATTAATTTCAGATTATTGTCCCACATGAGAGCAGAGATAGAGATTTTTTGTTTGTTAAAAAAAGTGTCAAAGAAAAAAATCCATATAAATAAGGATAAAATATAAATAACTTTTCTGACTCAAACAAAGCCAAAATCTTACAGGCTGTGCTTTACCACAAGATTATTCATGTTTATTTTCTTCCTGGTAATGCCACAATTTCATAGTTACAAAGAAAGAGTGATGACAGAATGATTATGTGTAAGGAGTAAGGTTTAGGAAAATGTACATGAATATCCTTCTGGTTTTGATTTTTATATGTTTTTCTTTGCTGTGAAATTCCACATTTCTCACTTTTGTTTATGCTTTAGAACCTTAGCAACTTTTTAAATATTTCTTATCCTTTCATGCACAGAGACTTTGACAGAGGTAGTTCAGAATGTGAAGAACAGTGGAACACCAAGTTCCTAAAACAACAGAATTATGCATCTTAAATATTATTGAGTTTAAGAATGCCAGAAGGACATGAAAGCTCTGTTTCCATCTTGCCTGACAAAGAATAAAATTAATAGCTTGGATGAATGCAGCATAGCCACAAAGGACAATCACAGTAAATCTATAATGGGCTAAAATTCAGTGAGAGCAATAAAGGGGTCACAGTGGTTTGAAGGAAATAACTTGATTTTTTTTTTTTAATCTATAATGATCTTTTTCCTTAAAAAGGTGTATGTTTACTTTTGTATTACTTTATCTGCTATTACTATAGCTGTTACACTGTCCTTCCTAACATTGCAATGACACATATGTCATTGCAAACAATGTCATTGTATGGTATGTCATTGCAAACAAAATGAAGTTGTTTTATCTATTTATCCTCATTTTCAAGAACAGTTTACAGAGAAATAGAGGAATTGAAGGAATGGCAGATGGCCATACCAAAGGACATGGTATTTACCATAGGTGGATCTTTATTCTCCACATATATTGGTTTCCCATCCACGATGAAGGCACAGGATACCTGGAGGTCTCAGATCTTTGAGTGCCACATTTGCTTCCTGAAGCAGGACAGAATTGTTGTCACGGCCCTTGGCAGCCAGTCAACCCCCTGCAACAAGAGTTCAGTGTCAAAACTGCAGCTATGAAAACTCCCAAAAATCTCTGCTGTGCACCCCAAAGCAGTTTTGTTCAGTCTAATTTCCCACACATATCCCTGACCTGTAACATGTGGACACATCCATGGGTACGTCAGCTTGTGAGCACCTTTCTCATCCCCAGGGCCCTGCCTGCATGTCACAGGCATGTCTGACCCTGGTTATCCTCTCTGGGCCTGATCCATACCCAACCCACGGACCAACCACCTTGTGCCAGCCTCAGCCCATCCCCAGGGAGATGCCCAGGGCTGGGCTTCCCTGGTGCCTTCCAGTTTTCCTGCTTCTGGCTGGAATGATATGGGATGGGCTGCCAGGTCCTGCCGTGCCACCCCAGGGAGCCCCCACTGCTCCCCAGAGAGACCACAGTGCCCAGAGTGCCCTGGCACACTTGCACTGTAGTAAATTTGGGGGGTGTGATTCGTGTTGAGGGTTTCAAGGGAGATGAGAAGGCTCTGGGGAGACCTTTATAGCGGCCTTCCAGTACCAAAAGAGGCTATAAGAGAGCTAGAGAGGGACTTTTTACAAGGTATGTATTGATAGGACAAAGGGCAGTGACTTCGAACTGAAAGAGGATAAGTTTGGAAGAAATTCTTCCCTCTGAGTGTGGTGAGACATTGGAAGAGGTTTCCCAGAGAAGCTGTGGATGTCCCATCCCTCTTAGTGTTCAAGGCCAGGTTGGATGGGGCCTTGAGAAACCTGGTCTAGTGGAAAGTGTCCTTGCCTATGGCAGCAGTTTGGAACTAGATAAACTTTAAGGTTCCTTCCAATCCAAACCGTTCTATGATTCTGTGAAATGTCAGCTGAAGACACAGCCAGGATGTGCGTGTAATGGTAACCCTACACTGCCAGTGCTCTTGGGCCAGCAGGGTCTGCAAGTGCCTACAATATGAAATGTACTTTTCACCAAGTTGGATGTGGGACTGTGCCTCTGCTCAGAGAGAGACAAACTATCCTCTCTTTCCATCTTGAAGACAGACCCAGGCTCTCACAGTGCCGTACTCTGCCTGCTCATTTCTGCCATCAAAAAGTGCACGGGAGAGGCAGAGCAGACCCTGAACCTGGGCAGTGAGGGCAGGCAGCCACCAGACTCCTTCCTTCCCACAACAGCACCTGAGCCATCCGAGCCAGGTCAGGGACCAAGCACACACCAGTGCTGTGATTGAGGCAGCAGAGCAGTGTAAATCCCAATTAATGTGTTGTGCCTGTGCAATCACGCATTAGAAGAACACCTGCAGCAAGACAGAGTATCAGAATACTGGTGCTGACTGCCTGCTTTTATTCTCTTTTCAAGTAAGACACTGTGCTCATACTATGCAATGTGTTTAGACAGGAAAAAAGTGATTGTCAGAGACAAGAGTTTACTACCTTGTAGCAAAACCATGAGTTGGACAAAGTACAACCCATCTCTTTTCTGTAGTGTTTGCTCTGCTGATTTTTCACCAGAAGTCCAGGATTAGTTTAACAGACATGTGAGATGTTGCCCATTATCCACTGGCTGGAAAGGACCAAAGCATTCAGCAACTGGCACAAAAGTGTATTCAGACACAGTATACACAAATGTACATTTATTTATGTCTTGCATAGAAGACAGTTATTATTTAAACAGCAGATACATTGCTAAAAATCTTATCTTGTTTGTTTTCGTTGTCTCAAAGGGAAGTGAGTGGTACATGTGCCTTTTAACTGCTCAGCTGACTTTTATCCAGTTCTTAAGATTGTTGTTCTCCAGCAAAACAGCAGAGTGCGAGATAAACCTCCAGAGCAAATGGGCTGCCATCACTGGCCCAGCTGGTCACTGCAGTCACTTCATATTGGATAAAGGGTTGGGGTTGAGGAATATAGATGAAATTATTATAATTGGGATTTTTCCTGACATACCATCTTTAATAATTCAAAAACAAAAATTTGAAAATTATCCTGTATCTGTGTTAACAATAGTATCCATCCAATTAAAACATTTGCTAGATTTCATAAGTAGCTGCAACTGCCTCAGTTTTGATATGAAGTGGCTGCACCAAAACTGGATCAGCTATAAACAGCAAGGTCATGTCTTGCTATTGTGAAGAGAACAGTGTGTTCCTCATAAACTTGGATTTACCCTATAATGACCTCGGAGAAGACAAGATAATATGACAAATATGGCTTAGTTCAGTGGGATTGTGCACAGGGAGGTGAGCAAAGAATCTACAGCAATTTGAATGGTGCCAGAAAAAAAGGTCAGCAGATCTATGATGTCTGGAAGATCTACAATGCCCTGAAGAAGCAGTGGCCCAAATTGCTAGCAAGTAACAGGTCAGAATGAAGAAAATCAGTGGAAGAAAAAATACATAAATTTCTTGGTTTCACACTTGCATCTGGATTGATTTTTAGACATATCATTTTAGTAGACAAAGGGGAATAAGAACAAATCAGGTTCTATATCATGTAGATTCTCAACACAAAAAAAGCATAAAATATATGGATAATATGAAAATGAAAGCAAGTCCATCTTGCTCTTGATAATTTTCTAGTCATTCACCAATGTCAGTGAAGTGTCATCTGGGACCCAGGTAAATTATGCCCTTGGGATTTTGTTTATATTTGTTCTTGTTTTGCATTTGTCTGCATGACTATATAGTCATGCAGTTTCATAAACTTTCTAAAATCTATCTGAAAACAATTTACATTTGTTGCCTGGGGTGTACTATTTGGAAGACCACTAGAATAATTTTTTTTTTCCTTCCTAATCTAAATGTATTAATGATAAATGAGTGTTCAGTCTGATCTTTGAATCGTGCTTTTCAATCAGAAATTGGTCTTTTTGGAAACACTGAGATAAGACTATAAATTAGGCTTGTTAAAGAGAAAATCTACACTGGAAAGCTATGAGTCTATTGCTAAAAGCAGACAGACAGCCTTTCCAAATATACCAAGAGAATTGCACAACTGTTTTCCACAGAGAAGCTGTGGGATTTGAGTACATTTTTATGCTCTGAAAACTCTGAAAATGTTCTGCATCCCTCTAAGGATGTACCTTCTCTTCATCACCTCTCTGAGGAATCTCATATACACAGAGAAGGGGAGAGGTAAGGAAAAATCCACAAAAGTTTTCACAAGGGAAAATGCTTTGGGAAAGCAGCACAATTACCTGTCACCATCTCCTGGTTCTGTTTTTGAATTCTGAAAGAACTTCTGTACTCTTTACTCTTTCTATGTCATGTAAATAGGTCACAAGCCTCTGGTATCTGACTTTGGCAAAAGCCACAGAGGGAGGTCAAGTCACCTGAGCTCTGAGGTTTGGCCCTAACTCATTAACCTGAAGGAAGTCATCTGGGTGTCTGTTGGGCTGCTATGTGCTTAAAACTGGTCCAGAGTCCAACTCCTAATGGATCAGGAGGTTTCATCCTGATCATTCTTTTTGTCACCAGGTTCTTAGTGGATTAATTGCATATGACCACAAGACCACACAATAACAAAATTTCTAAGGTCATGCCAAAAGCACAGGAGGCTGACATATCTGTGCAAGGTGATCCACACAGAGGTCATGGCCAAACTGGGACCCCTTACTGCAAAGCTGGTTTGTGAGCTTCTAGTACCATCTCACTTGGCCATCCTAGTGGGAATTTCCAAAGAGCTGACTTGCAAATGGATCTTTCTACAGGGCATTCACCTACACCACACGTCAACTCAGAGGATGACCCAGCTCAAAGGACCTTTACTATGACATAGCCCCAAATACCCTATGACAACTGCCTTAAAATAAAAAACTGGGTCATTCCTGCAGTCGTATTCATGTGAGCAATTGTTATGCACTGAGGTAAGTGTCGTTACGGGAATGGACTATTTTCATGAGCAAGTGTTTGAAACTCTCTCCCCAGGAGAGTAGGTGCATCACTTCAGCTTCTCTCTTCTTCTCACAGGGCCTCTGTTTGGTGTAACATACATATACTTGAACTATAAAGCCCACCTTTCATGTGGTCTATTCAGTTTTCCAATTGACTTCAAAGAAAGGTCTTATTAAAGACACTGTGAGAGGTTTGAACTCTGTCAGGAATGCCCCCTGTGAGTTCAAACCACATTACTTTGCCCACTAGGCTCATTACAAAAAGCAAGTTGAACCTACGGCTTTCTGAATTCACCTGAGAAGCCAAGATTGGAGCACAATAAAGAAGGGCAGTGTGGTTCTCTTGATAGGCCCAGGTACAGCTCCGTTAACATCCTCAGGAGTTATTGTATCTATAGATAGAAGGAACAAGTTTCAAATGCAATGCCTAAAACTCAGGTGTCTGTATCTCTGCCAACTTTAAATACTACATTAAACATAGCTTTATGTGTCATGTGTCTAAATTTAGACACCCTAGTTTTAAAGATGAACTTATAAAGAGGGCAATACATATCTAACTGAAGGCAAAAATGATCACTTAGTGTACTTTTGACTTCTGAGAAATACTTTTTAAATCGTTATAAAAGGCCATGGAAATATTCTTCCTACTTGCATGTAATATTCTTCCTACTTGCATATGAATAAGACTATCTGGTAAAAATAACATTATCAGAATTTAAGGGGGTGATCTTTATTTTCTACTAACGCCAATTTAGTAAAGTGTCTTCTTGATTTACATAATATCATGAATAGCACTTCCTGAACTGTTCACGACAGAGAACAGGATAACCAGCAAATGGCTCCAATTACAGTCATCACAAAATAAAACAGTGTGCAGGCAAGAGTTTAAGATCCCTCACAGTTTTGCATATTATGTCACTCTCACCTAGACAAAAAACCTGGAAACTGCTACCAAATCTGCACAGTGGCACTTTACACTTTTTCTATATGATTGAAAATACCTCATAAAGTAGTCAGCTAAATCACAGATAATTAGGATCTGTTGTTTAATTCAGCACAACATAATGCTATTAAATCACTTCAGCATAACTGGTCAACTGGCTTTCTGTCAGAGTAGAGTCACTGCATAAAAAATGCAAATGAGAAAGCAGCCCCATCATGCGGAGCCAATCCAGAGTATTTAGGTTATTGTAAGCAGAGTAGATGGAAAGGTTAAAAACTGTGAGATTTGTATCAGGGAACAAAATCAAATCAAGTAAATCAAACACAAGTCCATCCCTCCCTCTGTCAGTGTGTGTCTGGAGAGGAGGGTTGGAAACTCCATTTTTGTTATTTCTGTCTCGTAAAAGGAAAGCACGAGCCAAGTACTGATCTCATCTGTATTCTCAAATCTTACTGACTCTCTCAAACTCTTCTGCAAAGTTTGCCAACAAAAAGCTGACATGCAAGACAAAACTTTAAGAAAATCAATGCCAAATAATTGCCCAAACCATAAGAAAGAATAAACTTTCCAGTAGGTTATGTTCTACCAACATTGTGGTGAGCTGTAAACCTAAAATCCAGGGGAACGAAACAGCTCTTATTGTGCATAGTAGGCTTTATATAACAGCAGGCAGCACAAATCATTTCTCTGCTGCAGTTCAATAGCTAGTCATTCCTTCTCCTCTATATTCAATTCTGCACCAGAGCCATGACTTAAATGCTATGCTGCTGTCAGTTAGTTGGCTGTCCTTTCCTGGGCTGCCAAAGGAGATGTTTACAAATGAAGCTATTGTCCCAGTAAGCAGGCATCTCCTGGTGGGACGGTATATGATAAATTTTTAAGGACATGGCTGCAGCATAAAACATGCTGTATTTTACATCAGACATTGTCACACAATTCTTTTCTTCACTATTAAGATTTAAGTATTGTTGGACAACTTAAAAGTGTCAGAATTATAGGAGACCCAAGGTGTACCTTGCAATGTAACACTGGAAGCTTATGGATAGTATCAACTATTAATTGCAAGGACACAGATAACCTAATTCCATTGAAGCAAGTCTAAAAGGTACACTGAGTATTGACAGAGTTTATTAATTTGACTGTACTTGCCCTGAAAACATGGATTCCTTTTAATTCTGTTCCAAAGAAGTTTTTTAATGCCTTACCCAAAATTAAACATCTTCCCATACTTAAGGACAAGCAAAAAGCTATTGCTTGACATGTGTGCATGGTTTAACTGATATTTCAGGTACAAGTCTAACACATGAGGTAATTGCAAATTTCTCAAATAAAAATGTTGAAAACCACAAGGGATAAAACTCATTTGAAAGTTGATGTTTCAAAGAATATTGGTTCCAAACATGAAAGCAAGGCCCAGATACCCACTTTCTGTCTCCATGGCAGACACAGAATCTAGGTCTGGGTTCCACCACTAACAACCCCTCCTCATAGTCTTAAAAGCAATTTTACCACAAGCCACTTTAGGAAAGAGTATCACTCATTGATTAAAAAAACCCTCTATTGTCAAAATCTTTCAAACTGAGAAATAAGGGCTGATCAACCTATTCAAGTAAAATGGATACAGAAACACAGAGGGTAGCCACTGCCTTGTATTCAGCCAATGCTGGACGAAGCACATTATACCATGGATTAGCTGCAAGAATGCCAGGGTAGCAGCTCCTGCCAGTCAGTGGATAGAACAATTTTCCTCCCTTCGGGCTAAAGATAAGGCATTCTACTAGTACTGTAGTACCAGAGGAATATTTTCTAAATTTCATTTTCCTGTAGAATGGTTTTCTGAATCATGAGGCACACCTACTGAAACTTTCAAACAACATCTTCAAGCCCAAAACATTTTCTTCTTAGGCCGGCTATTATTGCAGGCATACAGTAGTGATGTGATTCTTTGACTTACTGCTTTATAAAACTATATTAAAATATTTTTGCTAGTTCTTTTGTTCTTCTAAAATATTCTTTTTTTTTTTCCTTCATCATCTAACTTTATCCCTTGCAGACAGACTGGTCACTTCAGGTGTTATTATGTGAGATTTATCAGGAAGAGGGTAATGCCTAAAACTGAGTGCTGATGGTCCAAACTGCTGCTGAAGGTCATAGAGGGAAAGAAAAAGCCTTTGTTGTGTAGGACAAGAGTTACCAATAGATAGTACTCAATAGATGCCAGCTCAAGCTTCCTGGAGACTTAGTGCAAGACTCTATGCAGGGAATCACCTAAAACTTACACTCATTAATATCCTTAAGTTCCCCAGGGCATATATACAAGAATAATCTTATATGGAGAAGCAGAAAACTGAGACCTTGAAAATTGTAACTTGAAACCAAAACATTAGGAATACCACCATGTTCTGTGACTCTAACCATGATGAGACATCTGGAAATTTTTAGAACTTCTAGTTCCATTTCTATTCAACTTTCAGGTTGACTTTATGGCTCAGTATTTTCTGACTAATGTTTTCTTGTAGTCCTCTCACCAACTGTATGGAAAGACAGTGATTCCATTCTTGACTATTTTCCTATTGCTTTATGATGCTGAAAAATATACTGATAATAATCTCTGTCTTTTCTATTGCCACACTGTCTGCTTGACAAAAAGTTCTTAACAATGTGTTCAGTTAAGATTTAAGAAGAAAAAATTTTCTCTGCATCAACAAGCAGAAAAATTATTTTGTGATTTTCCTCTACATATTTGCTACTCTGATTAAATCAGTAGATGCATCTTTGAATTCTCATGAGACTATCAAAGAGCTTAATAATGTAGTTACATGTGGGTTATGAAAGCCAAAATATTCTTTCAATAGGTGTTGAAATAAGTTTCATCAGTTCTTCCAGTTACTTCCCACACTTCTTAACCATGTTCTCTGCAAATAACATATCCACAGACACACCACAAGTTTATAGGAATCCTGGCTTATTCATGTGAATGGTCCAGGACAACAGCGTTGAAAGACATATGTCCATTTGGTTAAGCATGAAGTAAGACAAGAAGGGAAGTAATTTTTGAATAGACAACCTGTCTTTGGTAATGAGTCTTCAGCATCAAATAGCAGCATATGAACACTCTTACTGACATTTTAGTTCAACATCTCAAATATGACAGACCAAAGACATAATTTATTAACAGTTGGCAGTCTGGCACTGACTGGGGTCCAACTTTTACTGCAGTGTGCTCTGATTTTTTTCTCTGTTCTTTCCGATTATTTTGACTTTCAGAAGAGCTTTGTCATTTGCTAGTACACTACTCTAATTCCAGACTTAGTCCTGATTGCATATTGAACACACTACATACACCATTCAAAAATATTTTTAAACATTACTGTAACAGAAAAACAACAGGTAGAAATAAGCAATCTTAGGCAAAGCTTAATTTTTATGTCTTAGCTTTTTGTCTTACAAGGATTGGTGTTTTGGCCAGATTTCCCATTGCATCCAGCTAGATTCAGTTTTGTACTTAAATTATTTTTGGGTAATGTTTCTCCACAAATGTTTCAAGATGTTCAACCTTGAGATTGTGGCAACCTACAGGTCTTTCAAAAACAGCTGATAGTGGAATGGTACAATTCCTTTTTTTCCCTCCTGAGATTAAAGCTTAAGCAATATCTCAAACAGACCAGTAGGATTGTAAAGTCAAATAAGGATATAAGTGACAATCCTGAATTAGATAAGGACTGAGACTATTTATGAACTCACTGTCCTAGCCAAGCAGAAAAGATCAGGTAAACAATCTCTCATGGGTCTTCAAATCCTGGACAGGCTGCATCATGATATCTCAGTATCGCTTCATACATGCAGAAGGACCTAAACAACTTCACAGTTTTAGAAGATTCTCTTCAGACTAAGAAAACACATCTCCATTTTTGCCAGGAACCAAAGGGGAAAGAGTAAAGGTAAAGCTCAAACTATGCAGCAAAAGGGAATACACGGGAAAAAATTGTAACATTTCTTTCCTTCAGAAGCCTTTTTTTTTTTTTTTTTTTTTTTTTTTTTTTTTTTTTACATTAGAGGGTATTGAAAATTTGGCTCCTAAATCTTGAATTTGCCTTGCCACAAATTTACTGGCCAAAGAGTTCTCAGATATCCTAACAATGCCATGGATTCTTATAGCAGAGCAGTAAAGAATAATAAAGGCAAGTGCAGATGAAATATACATGAGTGATAAATTCTGGATTTGCCACTCTGGCAGCATATTGCTTTTATGACTGAGATCCAGGTTACTTTAAGCCAGGCCATTTCAATTCAGTTTGCAGAAGAAAGACTGTGAAAAAGACTGTTAACCTATTTTTCTATGCTGATAGAATTTTTCTATACTGATAGATGAAACGACTTTGAATCAACAAGTTTAGGACACTTTGATTTGATTTTTTTTCATTTTACAGGGAGGGAGTAAAGAACATCACCACTGATTTGCAGGGAGGTGGATCAATACAAAACAGTAGGCCATGTCCATTAAATGCTTGCGGTTCAAATATCTATGTTTGAAATGTCAAAGAGCACCACAAGAGTGAATGATACAGTGAACATACAATTAAAATGCTTTGTTTTTTATCAAATGGTGGCAAGACATCAGTGTTCTTCTCATTCTTTCACTATTTATGTTTTACTTTTATCTTTTTTTACTGGGTGTACCTTGCAATTGTTTTTAACGACAGGTCTTAAGAAACATTCATGGAAATGCCTCTCTGTAGTACACAGAAAGCAGGCTTAGTACACTATGAATGTCCCCTAACAATTCTGTCAACCAATAAATTTTTTTTGGCTGGGGCAGTATAATGCTTGAGTAAAATTACCTCAAACCTTTGTGTAATGGCCCAACCTGTTCACACTAAGTCTAAGCTATCTACTGATGCACAAAGAACCTAGGACTAGTAAGTCTTGTGATAAAGCCCATTGGTCTTGATCATCAACTCTTTCTTTCAATTAAAAAGGTCATGAAAAATCTTCCTTAGTGACCTACTGTATAGTGTAAAATATGGTTCCCTTCAAGGGAATGATTGCTTTCTCCCTCTAATTAATTTCCCAACTTCAGAAGCTTTAACAATTATCTGCTTTAATACATTTTCCTCATTTTTCAGAAAAAATACAATGTTCACAAATATACTTGAATAGCAATTCATTGAATGTTATATCACTATGAATATACCAGCTTTAGAAAGCCCTTACAGAGGGAGTTCCCACTGTGGTGACACAGTACAGTGTGAGTGATACAAGTAAAAAGCTTCTGGTTTAGCACTCAACAAAAATCAGACATCAGCTCAATGAAGTCACACTCTGCCTAACTCAGGCAATATCAAGAATGTGCATATGTCCAAGTCCCTCTGCTCAGCCGTCCATTCAGTTTTCCGTGTGTACACAGTGTACTTACATCAACAGTGGTTGTACACCCTCAGGAAATAAGCCCTCCAAAAATTTGAATATATCACAAGACTGCAGCCAGAACTGTCGTCTATGAGCTTAAAAGCAGATTTCTGTTGCTAGTGGAAAACAAGCTATGCATTAGAAATCTGCACTGCAGATAAAGGATCTGTAGTAAAAATGAAAGAAGAAATGCTGTCTTCATTAGTTCTATATATCATTTATTTTAAACCACAAACATACTCTATACTTTCACCTGACAGAAGCTTTTAAACTAAGATTTAAATCTGATAACTACACAGTTGTAAATATACATACTAGTAAATATGGTTTTCAGTTAAGTTTTTTTACAATCATCGCCTTTTAATGGCATAGCATATGTAAAAATGTCTGACTTTAAATTTATTCTCAAGTTTCACACTAATATTTCAAATGAAGCCTGATTTGAATACAGTGGAAACATCTACTTACGCAACAGAGGAATTCAATGGTACATATATGAGTGTATAAAGAAATATATACATATGTGTGTATACATACACACACAAATATTTTGGAAATTCCTCTCATATGCAAAGATTTTTGAAGTATTTCTCTATGATACATGGTCTCTTGACAAGTCAGTGTGCACTTCCACACTTTCACAGTATAAATACACTGCCTTAAAGTACAGAGGTTGTACAAGTGGCAGAGATATTAAGAGGTGGAAAAGATCTCAGCCATCCACTGCATCTTCCAGATGAGACAAGATTATTGCCCCCATCATTTTTTTTCTTGTTTGTCTAAGCCTAGCTAAGTATCCTTCCACCACATGCTGCAGATTATTACACTTCCTAATGGACATCACTCAACTTTTAACTTTACAGCCAGAAGTTTCCTATTCTTTATGTCATCCTCATCTCTTGCCTTATTCTTTTGTGCTACTCAATCTCATCCTGTCTTCAGTAACAGAGATGCTGTATCCTTCTTTCTTTTCTTTCTATTTTTTTTTCCTCATCCCTGCCTCAATGGCATCATTCATGGCTTTCTTCTATTCCCTTTCAAGTCTTTCACAGTCTGTGCCCTGGCCACCCTGTCATTTTTCATTCAATGCAAGTGGATACACTTTCTTCCCATCAACACATGGTGATGGTCTTCAGCACCAAATTAATAATTTTTTCAAATGTTTTCATGCTTTCTCTCCTCGTGGACTGTCCATCTTTTTAGCTCACTTAGAGTGTGCTTCACACAAACAGAAAATCTTCATAATTTCCCTCCTTTAAGCAGTCTTTTATTGCCACACATAAAAAGTAGCAGGGAGAAGGGCTGTGCGGACTGATATAATTGCCTAGTGTGCCACTACTGTCTTTATTACCTTCTATCCCCACGTTCCTCTCCCTCACACCACTTTTTGACAATCTATGGCCCCTGTTGCCTCTCAGCCATTAAAGATTTTGGAGCAAGGTCAAATTTTTTGTTGTTTCCCTCACTGGTTTCCTGGGCAGCAATCAAGGCTGCTAGACACCATGTCACTACAAAATAGAAATACTAATTATTAATATTCATTGACCTCTTTTGTTTTGAAACAAGAGTACAAGTCATGCTTACCATGCACTAAATACAAGTCAAAATGTCTCATCCCAATGATACCAATAGGATAACTCTAATTATCTTAAATTATAATCTTCATACCTAATCTAATGAGGTAGAACCTCGTTAGTTATCTTCTTTTACTCTTGTTGCCTTTATACCCATTTCTCTAGACCCTTTGAGGTGATTCGCCAAATCCTTGTGGTTCCATATTAACAACATTCAGTCTTCTAACCTGAACATCTCCTAGTTTAGCTAGAGGAAACCCAGTAGACAAAATATTAGAAATTATCCATAGTTTGTAGCAACAAGAAACACTTTTTCCTCCCAGCCTGAAAGGAAATCTAATGAGAGGTATTAATAGCAGCAACACTGCTTCCCTCAGAGAATCTGGAAGTGACCAGTGTCAGATGTAAGTGAATATTTTTTTGTTACGTCAGGGAAACTTTCATGAAAGAAACTCTAGCTGGGCTAGCAGTGTAGGTGTTGCTTGGACTTCCCACAAGTACTGCAATTCACATTTGATCGCATTAGTTGGCACTACTCAGCTTTGAAGCTGATGGATCAAATAATTATCTTTCATTCAGGTTAAATATAATTAAACTTATTGCATGAACTAAGATATCTGAACAAGAGTGAGTCACTGTCCAAGGTCATTGCACATGCAGGGAATTTCATCTGAGGAGTATGCAGTAACATGGGAGTCAGATTTCAGTACGGTTATATGGTTATTTGGAATAGAAAGAAACTGGAGAGACATAAAACCATTCAAAAAAGTTTGTGTAAAGTCAGCAAGAGATGTTACCCATGTAATGGCCTTGATCGAAAAGGCTTTAAAAAAAGCCCTGGGAGAGAGTGTTTTGGGGCAGAGTACTGGGAAGAGCAAGTCTTGAATCACAGGGAAATTATCTCCAATTGTTTCTTCTCCCATGTTCAAAAATCTAAAGCTTCACACAGAGTAACATGTGGCATAGAGATAACGTAAGTAGAATAACTGAGTTGGCATGAAGTTCCATCTAGGCAATGTAACTCCCTTGAGATTAACAGGATCCCATTAAAAAATAACTAACTTCTTTTCTTATTTCCTGTTTTGGGTGTTTTGTTTTTTTTTCTTTTAATGAAAGACACTGCACATCACACTCAGCATTGGCCAGCCCCTGAGGATGTTGTGAGTGACAATACTATGTCATATTACATGCTTTTACAATGCCTAGCACAATGTGGCCCTCAACCCTGAAGGAGGCTTCCAGATACTACCTAAGGACAAATAAATTATAGCAAATACATGTAAATAAACAGGCATTTAACGGTAGTCGAGACACATTGTTATGCTTTCTCCATCTTAAAAACCTTCACTAAAAAGTATTTTGAATAATTTTCAGGTCTTTTTATCTTCCTTTCCTCATAAACAATATCAAAGAGACATGCCAGAAGATGCTGCTTAGGCTAGTATGTCATATTTCCTATGATGGCAAGGGAATGCTTTCTTTTCTGGCCCTTCCACAGCTGCGGGCAGGGTGGCTTGCTAGGTTTAGCAGGAAGGGCAAAAAGCTCTTTGAATATTGCTTTCCTTTTTTTAATTTTACACTGCATATTGCCTCATGCTCACTTGTCTAAGGATGCAATATGCAGAGCCACTATATCATAGTTTCAATATGACACATTGTGAACCTTCTGGCTTCCAGTCCAGGAGCCAAATGGCATTGTGTATTCCCTCCATTTGGCCTCATTTTCATCTTCCCCCTTTGCACCCAGGCTGACAAGAGGAGCATATGAAGCTTTTTCTCGCTGCTGCATCTTGACCTTGACCTTACATCTTTAGAAAAGGGTACTTGCATGCGCAGGGCTGCTATTGTCCGCAGCCGAGTCCCACTTTCTTTTGACATTAAGCGAGTAAAAGGCCACGTGACAGAGTCCCTTTGCAGCCCCAACATTTCTGTCCTGCTTTTTCCTTTGCAAATGTTTTTGTACTGACTTTTTTTTTCCTCAGGTCAGGCTTACAGCATCTTTTGCTTTTTTTTTTTTCTCTCTGTTGTTCCTATCCCCCTCTCCTTTTCCTACACACATACACGCGCGCGCACGCACGCAGACACACGCGCACAGACACACACACACAGAGGAAAATCTATATGTGTCAGACATTCAGCAAGGGAAAGACAAAGGCACTGAGTTAATTACCCATCATTTACTGCTGCTGAGAAGAACAGATGGTAGCAGGCGATATGTAAATGGCAAGGGGCAGTGAATTATTCGATTTTTTTAGATTAATCGTCGATGACAAAGGAAGTGATTACAAGCTGTGACATTTATACAAATGTATAAAGTACATAATGCTACAAAAAAAAGGGCTTAATATTATTATGAGGATGTCAGGCATGTGAACACCATTGTCATAATACAAAGCAACACATTTTGTGAGATCCAAGGATCTGCTTTTCTTTGATTTGCAAACTTTAGTAAGTCCTAGCCTCTGGAAATATATATTTCCCAAAATGAATCCACACCTGACAATCATGAAAAAAAAAGGTTTGGGTGCTTTTGCATATTTCCCACAATGCATAACTCTGCCTAGTCTCAACGGTAGAGTTTATGAGGGATGAAGCTGATGTCGAATCAGTGTGGACTGTAAAACAGAAAAAGGTGCTAATAAAACACATAGACAGGAAATGGAAAATAAAAGGAAAGGTGATGTTTAAGCTGACAGGCCCTCTGTGAGGACAGGAGGGCAAACAGAGAGGTGGCAGTGAAGACAGAAGAGAGTACTGTTTGTTTACTGCATGTCTGAAAAATAATTGTTTTGGAGACTTTGAAGGTCAGAATGACATAATGTCCAGGCCAGGCCCTGCTTTACACAAACACCCAACCTGCTCATCCTCAAGGTAGTCTACTGTATTTTCTGCTGTATAAATAATTAATTGGTACATGAGGAAAACAGATGCTTTCTTTTGCAGATCATAGAAACCGCTCCATCATCAAAATGTCTTCAATCACCTAATTATTAAATCTATACGGTGCTAATAATACAGATGGGAGATGAAGCCAGTGAGCTGCAAATTTTTTTCCCATTGAAGGATCCCAATCTACTGCATTCCTCGCCTCACATCTTGCAGTGAACAACATCAGCAAGGCAAATAGAGGGGAGAGTTTGGTGGCGAGCTTATTTATCCTCCTCAGAAATACTTTCCAATCAAGCAAGGCAAAACATCGCCAAAATTACTGTGAAACACTCCACTGTTGTGCATGCTTTGTTGATTATAGAGGGGTGAGGGAGGGACAGAATAACAGTATATTAGTCATCAGTACTGGGTAGCACATTTAAATCTAGCAATCCATTTCATATGAATATTTTTTCAGGAATATAAAGTCCTGGCTGTACCAATCTGCCCTGAAGAAAAAGAAGGATAAAATGCTGTAGCACACCAGTATTTCCAGTGTGGTATTATTAAAAGCCAGATACTCAAGATTAGCACCAACAGCTAAGCTATTGGTTTCTAAGCTGTTTTTCTTTTTCTTCCTTTTAGATAATGTTACCTGCATGAGATGCAGTAAATGCAAAATGTAGTCTCCACTCTGTTCATTGGTGCATATGCAAGTCTGGTTAGTACATTTGTCTTTCTCTAAGCAAACATAGCATGGACCCCAGAATAAAAACACATATGCATTTATTGAAACAATTGAGCTGTATCCACTTCTCCTGACTGGAGACACTAAACTGAAAGTACCCCAAATCAGTTCACATTGCACATATCATGTTATCTACTAATTTCCTTGGGGTGGGGGGATTATGAGTTAAAGTTGTAACCTGGAGGTGGGGAAAGGCAATCATTTCTCTCTTACAAGGCTAGAAAGCAGAACAAGATCCTCTCTTTCTGAAAAGTAAAGAGAAGGAAAACATTCTTCCAATTGAGGAATAGTGAATGGGACATGACTTTGTAAAAATATCTAGGTAAGTGTCAACAGCAGTATTTCTTAACCCTCCCTAGATAAGATGAAATGGTTCCAGTGAGAAAACCCTCACTCCCTCCTCCTCCTCCCCCACCTCTTTTTTTTTTTTT
>VWZT01001225.1:313916-326416 GCA_013397055.1 Pachycephala philippinensis
TTTTTAAACAAAGGATGGATGATTTATGACATGGGCATGAGCATATACAGCTTTCTTGTACCTATAGATTCATATTTATGAGATTTTTTAAAAAAACATCATAGGTAGACCATACATTACGGCAGACTTTCCATTATTAAAGTGTTAATGCATTCCAAAGGACAAAAAGCAACATCAAGAGGGAAACATATGTTTTTATTTGGAGAAAATGGCTGAATCTGAATCTGCGCCCTATCTAGACATCTATTTATACACATTCCTGAAACACAACAAATTCATGAGGGAAGAGAAAATAAAATATCCATGCATTTCTACAGCTTTCCACTGCTTTGAAGATATTTATTTATGAAAACCACAGGTAGTCATTATTTATAGTCCTGATCTTTTTGTTCTTACATTTTTTTTTTTTTTTACTAAAACAAAGATGAAATTGGAATTGATTTTTTGAGGGACATTTATACTGAAAGCAGGATCATTTTATATTTTCGCAAGTTGAAGTCTGTATTCATTACTAGGAAAAAATGTAAGACCAGCAAGCTAAAGTATTTTCATTTGTGGCCCATATTTATTTTATAGGAAGCTTGTCACTGCACCATTGCATAGAAATGGAATTTAAACTATGCTTGCACAATAAAATGAACTTCAATGCACTACATTCATACACATTGAAATTATACACTGGATATATATTTTTCTTATGTATGTATGTATGTAAACACACATTTGTGTAGAGAGGGTTTTTTGCTTGGTTAGCTGTAGAGTTCATGTTTAGGCAAGCGCACCTAACAATCACAGTCTCCCATTAAGAAGATATGCATATATAATATTTATATGCAGATGTGTATGCTTGCCATCATGCATCTACAAGAATGTTTGTTACTGTTTTCATTTTTTGTACTATTTTTCATTCCAGTGCTGTCCACATTAAAATAACAGTGAATTTTGTCTGCTGTGCATTATAGAACATATACACTGCAGTCTATCTAACCTGTGAAAGCAGACGATTCTGTGAGACCAGCATCTTTTCAGTCACTGGGAAACGGGGAACAATAATTAAAAAGTGGAATGGGAAGGCCTATTGTGGCAGTGAAGAGGTGAGTCAGGGCATCAAGACCTTGTTTAGTGAGAGAGGTCAGGCACTGGATAGCAGTTAAACACCCCAGAAAGACTCCAGGTTATTTTTCGCTTTATTGTATGGCCTCCTACAGCTGAACCAGTAATATGTTCAATCTTAAGTGGGATATAATACAAAACCCTAACCTAACTAGCTAGGAAAGCAAATATTTTCCCTTAAGTCACTTTCATGTTTATTAACACAGATTTTCACTTTTTCATTAGCATGCACATCTATCTTTTTGTGTTATTCTTAAAATATACATTGTAAGAGAAAATATGACTAAAAAATATTTGGTAAAGGAATTACAGCCATATAATTTTATTTTTGGTAGGCTTTAAACATTGCAGGTCATTTAAAATTATCACACTGTTAATATTGCCCTATTCCTAAAATACCTCACAGCGCTCTGGACTGTGCCTTTCCGAAAGCAGATAAGCAAGTCAGCCAGCATCAGTATTCCAAAACACCAAAACAAACCAACAACAAAACAGATAGAGTAACACTTAAACGGTGTCCCTTTAGGCATTTCTTTCAATGCACTTCAGCTGACTCCACTTTTATATAGGTTATAGGATTTACTATAGCAACCTTACCCCCCCCTCCAAAAAAGGATCTGGCTCCCCCTTCTTTGTGACTTAAATCAAACCAATAGAGCCCTCTATTGGTAAAACCCCAGACAGCTACCGAAGTTTCTTTGCAGCAGGGAGCCTTTGCCATCATGTTCCAACTGAAGTCAATGGCAGATGCTTTTAGACTTAGACAGCATTAGCAAAAGGCCCTGAGAGAAAAGGTTTGTGTTATTCCCCAAGTATGAAATTTCATTTTTCTTCTTATTGCAACTGCCCTATGCAATTGGTAATTTTGAAATTTGAGCACAACATCACCACGTAAACCTGGAACACACCTAAGAGCACTTTGTTCTTCTCAAAAATATTTCATTTTCTGGAAAGGATGCAAATATATTACACCTGGCCCGGATTCAATATTTCCACTTTGATAAGTACAGGATTTTGATTCGACTCTCGGAAGGGTTTTGGGACATCATCTTCTGTACAGTCCTACAAATTAATTAAGGCCTTGGGTACATTATAATTAAGGGGCCTAAGGCCAAGTCACCTCAGCAACCTAAAAATGCATTACTTCTTTCATTAACAGACAAGAGAGCGTATCAGGAATGGAAGTTATTTCCGCAAAGAAATGCAAGGAGCTAAAACCAGGCAGTCTTTACAGAGGAGGAGTTCAGAGAGATTTTTCTCAGTTCAGATGGCCATTGTTGAAAACATTGATAAGTCCTTATGATCTGGCCCATAATTTGTATCTCACAGCCCAAATTTCACAGCCCAGTGCATGACAACACTGCTGCTTGTAGCCACATGAGCTAAGTACTTAAGGAGCTATTGACTTCCTGGACCCCTTCTTGGGGCAGGCTGGAGGGAGGAAGAGATTTTGGAGGAAGATAGACTGTAATATATAACTGGGGTTTTGCTGAGGTAAATATCTTGGTTTTATCTTTGTCCATATCTTGGTTTCAACATAGTGGGATTTCATGACCCCCTTACCTATTTATGTATTTACCTAGAATTATTAAGATTAGCACTTTGTGAGTATGAAGTGGTTGTATTTTCTGCTTAATTATTAAGGAAAGGCACTGGTCTATCTAAAGTTGAAAATTATAATTTCTATTTTGCATATTAAGAACCAAAGCAAAAAAGCTGATTTAGGCTGCCACCAAAATGGTCTGTGAGTCCACAACGTGGCTAGACCTGTCCTCCAGTTTTTGGAAATGGGACCTGGTAGGAGAACAGGTTTTCCCCCCAGAGCTCAAATGGAAGGAGGTTGGTGCACACCAAGGACTAAACCAGATATGGAGATGAGACATGACCATATCCAACATACAAGCTAAAAATCTTGGGGCCTTCCTGGGTCTCAAAGATCAGATGTAGTCTGAGGTCAAGGTCACACGGGAAGGCTCTAGCAGAAGCAGCTCCTGAAAACAGCCAACAAAGTCTGGTGCTTCCCACTGTTTGGCAGCTCACATGGCCTCTGGCTCCTTCTGCCAGTCCCACATGGTCTAGTCATGTTCTCACTGAGTCCAGAACCTTTCTGAAAGTCAACATAAGTTTTACAGCTGTCCATGAGGTTGATCTGATATATGAAGGTCTGTCCTATACCTGCGCTTGGGCTGCACAGGAAATATTAAACCAGCAGCAAACTCATCCATCTTCATGCGTGTGTGAGTCATTCCTTCCTCCTTTCATGTCACTTATGCATCTGTGGGAACATTTGCTCTACCCTTTAGGTCAAACCATGTTCTCTCACCTGTTTTCTCTGTGTCTGTTACTTTTTCTCTGCTTTCTGTGGGCAAGAAGGAAAAAAAATAAAAATATTTTATGAACACTTCTAAATGTACAAACTATGTACAAACATCTAATTGCTTAAAAGGTGCAGAAGCTTCTTTTATTTTTTTACTTTTTTATTTGTCATGTATGAATTCTATTGAGCAGCAAGAATTAAACTAAGCTGTGGATGCTCAATATACTAAAATGTGCACAAATAATGCCTCCTTTCAAACTAAGTTTGGGTTGTAGCATTTCCAATGTCTTCCAATCACCTTTCTGTGTGACACAAAGATAACTAGTTCTGGAAAGTCATGGGGTCTACCAGAAAAGGTGACACTGTCAAAACATGAGAAGTCCTTCACTGGACATTTTCTGCCCTTCCCTAATAATTATGAACATTCTTATATGTTCTGTGTAACAGGCATCTCTGTATAACTGTGTGACTCAGCGGGAATTATTTAAATCCTATTTTGGAAAGACAAAGCCCTGCTACACTTCTGTCTGACTACTTGGATATCTCTGTAAGAATTACATGAGAAAGTACGAGGAGAAATGAAGAAGAAGAAAAAGTCCTTGTGAACTGTAAGCCAACCTGCTATAACAAATCAGTCTACTGCTTTGCTTATCAGGCCTTGCAAGCACTGTTTCAGTCTAAGCAAGTTTCTTTGCATTTTCATGGGCATGGGATCTCCTCTACTCTGCTTGGCAGCACAAGGGATGCAACCAAAAAGGGAAAGAGAACAGGAGCTGAACTGATGTGTCTCATTAAATTTTTCCTCTTTGTCTTCGATGCTATGTATTGATTTTCCTTTCTACATTTGCCAGACAACATAATGGCCTTTAAAACATCTAAGGTCTTGGAGAAGTGATTTTAATTTTTTTTAAATTCACAAACTCCTATTTTTTAACTAGCCAAAGAAGCTTAATTTTTTTATGAAGAAGTAATGACTTTCTAAAAATCATGTCACTCCACGATTAAACAGAAGAAAATGCCACTGTGTTAAAAACAGCTTGCCTCACACCCCGAAGCTCTTGATGCTATAAATAGAGGAGGCTGGCAGCCTCCAGCTCGCCATCTTCCACTGCACTGACACGCCGTAGTGCTAGCGAGATGCGACTGCTGCCTTCACCTGAGGAGAGAGTATTCTGTGTCTTGTCAGTGTCTGCTGAGAAAGGGCTTCCAATTGGCTGATTTCTACCCTGTTAGGAAAATTACAGCTGTCCTTGTTAAATCTCTTCCCTTCTTTTATTGCCCAGAGTGGCACAGGTAACAAATTTGAATGGATACATTGTGGGTGTGGCCACTAAAGAAATGCAATAACAATGACATTAAAGGGAAGATAATTTCATATCCAGTCTTACAGGGAAAAAAATAACAGGAATAAAAGTAAATTAATGTAAACACTGCATGTAATCTCAGATTTGTAATGCACAAGAAAAATAATTTAAAAAAATAATTACGGAATACAACTTTACAGAGGAAGACACCAAAATTATTCTGAAATTGTTTGACTGTGTATATAACTGATGAACTTATTTTTAACCTGTGGAAGAGAAAGGCAACAGGAAGCACACATTGCAAGGTTGCACTCGTCCCAGGATAAAATGAAAGAAAGGTGTTGCCAGGTTCCCCCCCACCAACCTGCAAAGTGTTGTGGAACAAATAAAGGTTAAATCAAGTCACCTGGATGTGATGTGTGCTCAGATCTCACCTCTCTCTGAGTAAAGGGAGGCTCACGTGCTTCAGCAGACATGACCCTTGCGCTCAGACATTGCCAGCAGGCTGCCGAGAACTGGGACAAGGACGGGGACTGCCTGGCAAGACGCATCACTAACCACCCCCAGATATGTGCAGAAAGGTCCTCGCAAGACAACCTGCCCAATCCTCCTTCTGAGGAAGCCCTGACCCCTGCCATCACTCCATTTGCTCCCAAGAGGTTACAGTGCTGCTCCGTTGCCCTGCTCTTCCACACACAACACTCTGGAATGGGCATGCTGGTAACTTTTCTTCTCCCAGGCAGGGGTATAACCAGCCTCAGAAGGATTAGACACATCAGTGTCAACAAAATCCAGGAAGAGTCAGAGCTTCAGTGAACAATTTACTGAGAACAGAAGAAAATGCTCTTTACTACGTGCAGTGACAAAGCACTGGGCAGAGGCAGCAACTGAGCAGCAGATTTCTTATTTGTGGCACCACAGCAGCAGCAGTTCAGCTCAGCCCCTCTGCACCTCTCTACAGTGTTCCCTGTCAGGGTCATGCTGCAAAATATGGCTGCTTCCAAGAGAGGAAAGGGGCAGGCAGGAAACCACAACTAAAGTCCCCACGGATCCCAGGCGGTTTATAATTGCCTGTTGGTAGGTAGGTTCTTCCACGGTGTGCATGTTGCTTAAAGGTCAATGCACATTGTCCTTAAAATTTCAGGGCACACTTGTGCTCTACTGCATGATTTTTATTTCGCTTAGAAACTGGCCTAGGGGAAGTAGAGCTGACTTTAGGCTCTAGGAGCAGGGTCTGCACAAGGAATGATGACTATTTTTTCTCTCAGGACAGGTAATTTTTATTTCTACTCTCCCCAAACTTTGGGGAATCTTCTGGTCAGCCTAGGTGAGAAGACACTAACCTGGAGATTTTTCCCTGCTGCTTTTACTGGTTTAGATTGAAATCAACATTGTTTTAACATGTTCATGAGGTTAATATACTGCACTGAGAAGCTGAGGAGGAAAAAGAAGGGCAGTGACCAATTCACCTGCCAGCTTAATAGCCTGTTTGGATAAGGCTAAAAGCAAACTGTGGTTTTGACTGCAAGCAGCGATGTCCTCAGAGTCAGAGATGTTATTACATACTTGTGATCAATATACGTTGCAAAGCAATGTCATTTTTTTTCTGCTTTAGCCTCTGAAAGGTGAATGTCTCCAAAACACTAAAATAAGTCACAATATAGATAATTACAGGTTCTAAATTATTTACCTATCATGGCTACAGTATGAATGTCATGAAACCTAAAATTCAAATTATCAACAAGCAAAACATTCAGAAAATGGACAAATGAAATGTGATCACAACAGATAGCCCTGAATCAGAGCTTACAGCAAATGCAAACTGAAGTTACCTTGAAGCTTGGAAAGTGTAGCAGTCCGTATTCTCTATTTAAGCAAAACTATTCCATAGGATTTTATGGGTCACAAAATATTTTGACAAGTGGCTCTAAACACTCTCACCTTCTAATTGTCCATGGAAACTATTCATATTTAACCATTAACACACCCAGAGCTGAGAATAATTGCACTGATCAAAAGAAAATTGACATTTTTATCAACAGTTTTATTTTGAATAATCTTTTGTCCACTGAAGATGAAACAAAGAAAACCTAGCAGAGATAGCAGTGGTTTCTTTGTATCATCATTGATGATCTCATTATAACCACCTCTTTCTTTACTTTATTTCCACAAACCTGTCCTTTTTTCCTGCTTCCAGCTCTTCCTCAGAAAACACCACACATTCCAGCATTCTGCAGTTCTTCCACTTCTTCATGAGGAGCACAAACCATTTATCCCCATTAGCCGTTTGTGCAGTTCCCATCAGCAAGGTTCAGACAGACTGAAAGGCTCCAAGTCCCATTGCCAATTCATTAAGTTATCCAGTGCCAACATCCTTCTCTCTCTAACTTTGCTACTCTCTTTGGTACTAGTCAGTAATTTTATGGCCATATACAGGGCCAGATATGGAAGAAATATGAAACAGTGGAAAAGGAGTTCCACACAATATAAAGAATGTTTATAAAGGTAAAATGTTTCAAACTGCTTAGACCGTCTTTGGTACATAAATTGTGTTTTTTTCTTAAGACAGCGTTGTGATAAATTAAAGCTATTACTATGTGACTAGTTATATCACATTCTTATAAAATTCAATTGTCACTTGCAAAGTGATATTTATCCTCTTTTGTTTTATGCTGTCAAGGAGACTTAAGTAAAGGCTGCAGTGCTTTAAGTTCCAGCTTTTAGTTTGGGAAAATACCAGCAAAAAGACAAATAGAGTTCAGTAAGACTGCGGATATAACTGTCTGGAGCACCCAGGTGAGCTGTGCCGCTCCATCTGCACTCTGCTCTCCGTGCCAGGCTGCTTGGCAGGGGAAAGGAACGGACAGGACCCTGCTGTCCAAGCGTTGCAGAAGACATGAATCTTGTCAATTTTGGACTGAATTCCCTGCCAGTTATCAAGCAAGCAGCCAGCAAACTGCAGCACAGCACACAGCAACGTGCACACCAGCGTTTCTGCGCCTCACTGCCCTCCCCTGGATGGCGCCTGTTAAGGCATTTCCGTGGGCTCCCCGTCTCCAGGTACTGCAGAGACCATCACCATCACCACCAATTCACAAGGCTTACTGTATTTACACCAGCTGAAACACAAGCCCATGTTTGCATACAACATATCTTAGAACAGCTTTAATGTGTGACTCAAAATCTCTTTCTCTGGACAAGCTTATAGGAACTATAACCTGGTTTCACAAGGTTCAGGTCCTTTGGATTTCTGTTACTTTAAGGTGCTGAACTCTAGCATTGCCAATTGTATTCTCAAGGATTTGAATCACTTCCAAGAGATTTTATCACTGTATACTTCACATTAGGCAGGACTGCAGTCATATTCAAAGCATACTGTGGTGGTGAACAGGAAAAAAACAAACTAAAATACATATTTCTTTGTTTCTAACAAGAATTTTTTTTTTTTTCTGGATTAAATTCATCTTTTGCAACTAGTAAAGGCATTTTATTTGCTTTTCCCTTAAAATTCTTCCTTTAAGCATCCTGATTCCCTAAATTGTCTCCCTCACCTTTCTTCTCTAATTTTCTTATATTCCTTCTCCAGTTTTGTTCTATTCTTCATCTTACCGACAGCAGTTTCTTCCAGTCAAAGTATGAATCAATAACTACAGCCTTTCAGAATGACATAGAAATGTATTTAAAGGGGGAAAAATATCTTAATAAAGATAAAATATCTTACTGAGATTTTTACTGTCATTTACAGATTATATTCATTACGTTTCATCAACTTGCAATCAATGAGCCACAGGCGGTGAAACTTTACACATAAGTTTATCTTAATGTGGACAAAACCAGAGAGCTGAACTGTAACACTTTTACAACCTCTAAAGAAGCCTGATCAGAACAGTCACAAACAATATGGATTCTCTGGGGTTCTCTGTAAAGGGCTGTGAAAAGATTTGTTTTGCTCACAAATCTGACCAGATTTTGCATCTCTCGTCTCACATGAATTTAGCCAGGCTCTGATGATCTCCAGAGCTGCTAAAGAAATGATCAGGGACTAGGTAATCCAGGCCTCAGTAATCCCACAGCTGGCTCAGAAAGGTGCTCCCTGGAAGCTCAGCAGCAGCGACAGCTGACAAGGCCTCACCCTTATGCCTTGTCCTAATCCCCAGCTCCAAACAGGACACTGTGACTTCTTCATTAAAGAGGCAGTGTCTTCAAGGTCATTTATGAGAGAGACCTAGGGTACCTGAGTTCCCATGTTCGAGGAGTTTGTCAGCCTCTTGTTTGTAGGCTGAGCTACTGTAATCACTGGTAGATGGCCGTGAGTGTACAGTTAGCCCATCCCAGGTGTAAAGTGATGCGACTTAACTGAACTTTCAATTTAAAGTTAATTGAAAGAGGTTAAGGTTAAACCATATTATCTCACAACTGGAACAGGCCAAGAATGGAAAATTACTATAGCTCAGCAGATGGGCAACAGCTTAGTAAACCCTCTTAATTTCATTTTGTTCTCAAATGTATCTGGCCCGATGAATATCATGACTTCACACAGCAGCTATCTTCCACCAGACCAAGGAAACCCCTGTGATGGTAAAATTTTTAGTGGAGAAAGGTGGACCATTAATGGTTTACATACCTGCAGTTTGTTCCTACAGGAATCCAGAATGGCACAACTGTTTGAAAAAGGGTACAATTCCAACTTCTGAAAACAAAACCTTGCCATATATCTCAAAATAATCACTTTAAAAAGTGCCAGAAACTGATAAGAAAAGCAGATCCCAGACGCCACTCCCAGCCCTGTTTAAAACAATTTAGTTTGAGGCCTTGAGCACTTTTACTTTTTTTTCCTGGGAGAATGAATGACATGACTCAATGAAGAAACATGAGTATTTCTGGGAAAGATCCATTTGTTATCTTTTGGTTGGAGTCTGAAGCTATTTTATTATGATGCTGCAATGCAAGCAATCATTTAATTCCTGGGCTTTTGTCCTGTACTCACACGGAACATCAAAGCAAGCCTAATGCCATTTGAAAGATCATAATCTAAACCAGAAGATTTAAAATGATGCCCAAGTCAACCTCATATGCCAAGACGATAGGGAAAAAGTGTGATTTAATCAGCTGGCAGATTTTTAAAATATTTGTTCAACATTTTTTTTTCTCCTAATCAAATTTACCAGTAGCAGGGGAATTAAAATAAAAACTGTCTGTACGGATGTATATCTCGCTGATCCATATTTTCCAGAAAAAGAACACTGATAGCAGAGATTTTGTGAAAACTCAAAAGAATAT
Organism: Pachycephala philippinensis; assembly: GCA_013397055.1. Lineage (NCBI taxonomy): Eukaryota > Metazoa > Chordata > Aves > Passeriformes > Pachycephala > Pachycephala philippinensis. Next base: position 323,931 of record VWZT01001225.1, read on the forward strand.
TAAGTGCATAAAAAAACCCAAACCAAAATAAAACAACTCTACCATCATTATGTAGGTACCGAGGTACCAATATCACTGTGTGAGCCAAATGGTTTTGTTGGCACATAGCCACATCAGAGCTCCTCCCAGAGGAGAGGGCATCCTGACTTAGGAAGCAGTTAAGGGAAAGTCAGCCTTGTTTATGCTGCTTCTGTCTTCCTCTGAGAGAAACTGTGGTGCACCATTAGGACCATCAGCAGGGGATGGGCTGTGTGCCTTCTTCCTACCAACAGTAGACAGATGTGTCTCTTTTGTTCAGTCACTTTCCTCAGTCTGTCATTTTTCCCAGGGACCATGACCATTTGCAGCAGCCTGACACGAAGGTCACACAAGGAAATAGAGCTGTGCATTTGAATTTTGTTTTTAATTGGGTCTCATTAGGAGCTGCAGAGGGCTTTTTTTTTTTTTGCCTGTTAAGTTCTGGTGAGTGAAATCATCCCAGCTGAAGGTACATACACAAAACTTGGGTTTGATACTCAAGAACAGGCATTGGGGAAGCTTTCAGCTCTATGGTGCTGTTGGAAAAGTCATGCAAGCTGGGAAGCACTACTTCTAACTCCTAACTGCCCTTTCAGTCCTGGATAAACACAGGAGGGAATAAACACGAAGACTCCTCATTGCATTCTTAAAATCCATACACTCACTGTATGATAATGCAGAGAGGGGGCAAGATTGACAAGCATGTTTTCAGACAGGAAGCAATGCAGGCGTCAAAGAGCCTACAATATTTTTTAATTAATAAGGGATCAGTAGGAGCCAATTAAATCATGGCCGTTCCAAATAGAGAAGATTGCTTTGCTCTTTTTCCTGTGCTGCTGCACGGTAGAGTCTTAAATTTGCCAGTTCCTCAAAAAAAAGTGCTCTGTGCCTTTACAAATTACTTTGCTTTTCGCAGTCATAATTTAATGACAGTTAAGAAGCAGAGAAAACTTTTTATTTCTTAAAGTTTAAGCTTTAGTTATCTGGGAAAAGTTGTCATCATCGGGCTTTATAAGGGTGCAGTGAGCTAACACTTCAAAACATATTTTGCTCACTACCCATAAATATGTAGTCTAGCTTATTGACACTCAAAAACTTGATGCCTTTCTCATGTCATATTCAGAAGACAGGCAGTTTAGGAAAAAAAATAATCTGTGTAGCTCCAGGTTATGTAGTCTGCTCCAGCATATCAATACCCCTGAAACAGTAAGCTATAATATATTCTATCAGTCAAATCAATCCCCTCACCTTTCCCAGGCAGAGGGAAACCTTGCCTGAATTCCTAAAAAGGAAAACTTTCCCTCCTGCTTCCTTCAAATAAACAAATTCAGCCAATTCATTTTAATTGCCTTGGAGTGACCAGCTGTGCATCTCAATACTGAAGTTAGACTGTTCTTCATTTCTGGAGTTACATTTTGGTGCCACTCTAATTCTGTGCCAGAAGGGCTCTTACAGACACTGCTTCCAACCCCATCTTTCAGCCCCGGAGCTTAGGAGCTACACTTCTTTCCTCTACACTTTATTTTTGCCACTCCTGCATCATTTCTGCCTTCTTATCATATTCTCCCATTCCCTGGAGAAAGCAATGCTTTAGCACTCCAGTTCTTACCAATGCTTAAGAGAAGAAAAACCACACTGCTTTCCCAGGCTTTTGCTGACATACTTCTGGGTTCACCGCTCCTCCTGGTCAGCCAAAAAATTTGTGTGTTGCCAGGCTTGTATTCTTACTTATAATTCAGGGAGCTTTCATTTTAAAATATGGGTCCCACACAAGTCCTGTCTATTTCTCAGCATTTTGTAAAATCATGAACTCCTCTGCATTAGCAAAGTGACTGCTGAGACAAAAAAAATTACAAGCATAATCTGCAATGTGCATTAGAAAGGGGTTTATATAAAAAGGGGAGAGTTTTAGATTCCATGTTCATTTTGCCTTGCTTTGCCTCAGAAAGTGCCATCTGACAAAATCAGCAGAGACGGGTGTTGACTTCATTACATATCTGCTAGTTTCAGAGATACTTGCTGAGAATGTCCCTGGCTTTAATTGCCATCTTGATTTACATCATTTTGCTCCTTTACCACCTTTACACAAACTAATTAGCAGGCTTTGCCTACACTTTTGTATTTCACTGGTCTACTTAAGAAGGTGGACATACTACATGGGAACAATTATTTTTTCTGGTGCCCCGTTCCCTTAGAACACAGGGCATCATCATGTGTGGGGGCACGGTAGAAAGCTGACTCACATGCTGCAACCTTTCTATTCCTCATTTGTTTTCCCTCAGGAAGCCCTGGTAACTTCACATGATTTCTCATCTTCTATTCTTAGGCTCCTTTCTGTGAGGAAAACCATCAGTATCAAGAAGCGGGTATCTCCTGAATTACCTAATAACCACAACTGTCCCATTTCTTGGCTGTTTCAGTAAGAGAAAAGTGGTAGAGAGGAAAGGGAACTATGCCAACTTGAGTAA
>VWZT01001225.1:334357-345318 GCA_013397055.1 Pachycephala philippinensis
AAACCCCCATGCCCTGTCTCCCTGTGCTGTCGGTGGGAAGGAGGGAAGGGCGGGGGGGTGGAAAGGGGTTTTAAGGGTTTATTTTACTTCTTATTACACTCCTCTGATTCTGTTAGTAATAAATTCCACTTAGTAATTAAGTTGAGCCTGTTTTGCCCTTGAAATATTTCTCCCGCTCTCCTTATCTCACTCATGAGGCCTCTGTTAACCCTTTTTCCTCTTTTTCCTCCTTTGCCCAGCTGTGGTAGGGGAGGGTGAGCGAGTGACTCTCACGGGTACCTGGCATTGGGCCAGTGTCAAACCATGACAATGCTGTAGGAGTGCCTGATTTCAAGCCTGTGAAGAGGGAAAAGTATTAAGGAGCCCCGGCAATTAGGTAGGTAGCAGCAATTGACTAGAGAGGAGCTGTGTCTTAAATTCATGAATTCTTTGTGCTACTGACGGATATTTGCCCTGGAGGAGGAACTTACTGGAGGTTTCTTTTATGTATCATATCAGTGCAACTGTCCTGGTTCCCTCAAGCTATGCTGAAAGCCCTTGAGGAAATGTCACATCCGCCCATCACTCTTCCTGTGTCTCATCACGTGTCCCCTTGATAGCCCACAGTGATTTGTTTCCTTACCACACAGAGGTCTACGACAGTTGTGTTTGCAACAGCTCTCTGCAATTTCTCTCTGCATAGTCATGTGTGTTCTGCCTCTTGTCATCCTCAGGACATCTCCCTCCAGCTGCACCTTTTCACCACGCGTCAAGGTGGAGGAAGATTTTTGTGCCAGCAGCATCTCAGACAGCAGGAGTTTCTGACAATCCTTGGCTCATTGCTGTGCTCAGGTCAAGGGTAACAAATTGCTTCTCTTGAGCTGTGCTTCCAGCCCTGTAGCAGTCCACAAGGACACTGATGCTCCCTGCTCTTTGTGTTGGGAGCTCTGTGTGGTGCAGGAATACCTGCAGCAGTGCAAGTCTGCGTGGAATTCTGCTCTAGGAAGAAAATCAACAACCTGATCTACTGAGTTCCGTGGACATTTCGTAGGAAACATGTTTTCTGGGGTTGCCTGCTGGAGTCAGGGTTTTAGGGCATTGTGATCTTTTAGTAAATCAAAACTGATGGTCTCTATTACAACTGAAGGATACAGCTAGAAACTGTCATAAAGAGAAGAACACTCAAGAATCAGATAAAGGCCCAATAAAATGTTCTATGAATATCTGTGTTGTACATACAGGAAACAAATGGGTTCAAATCATCGTGGCTCAGAAGAGGCCTGTAACCTCCTCCACCAGGGAACTAGATAGCTGAGTTTTTTTCCTAAGAACAATAAAATGCTCCAAGGAGTCATTCAGTTGACAATAAATGATGGGACTTCCAAAGGTGGGTAAGCATCATTTTCTGCTCGTGCTCATGTTTCCAAAGGATGTCACTGTGCTCTGCACATGGAGAGCTCTGCAGTCCTTTAGGGAGTCACAGGCTGTGCTGGGATGGGTTTCTTTTGCCATGAAATTAAGAGAAATACAAACCACACCCTGCCTTTTCTAGTAATCAAGACCAAATTATTGCAGTGGTCAAAGAGGAAGATACCTCTCTCCCACTTGCTTCAATAACCTGCATTCAGTCACTAAAATATCTTTTCATTGTCAGGCAGGTATCTCATTTCTGTCCTGGACACCTACTCATACTGTACTTTCATGAGTACTGGTACTTTATTGATGGTATTTACACATCTTCCTACTCTGGACCTTCTCCCGAGAGACTAGGGCCCATCTAAATAGTGACACACCATAGCTGAACAGATTTGTGACTTTGTTAGTGAAGTATCATTTATGTCCTGAGGAAGACATGAATGGCTGTGATGTATTTCCTGTCCAGTCACAAAGAGCAAAGTAATCCTGTACCTTCCCAAATCATCTGCGTGAGCTGCTAAATCTATTCTTTTAAACCTAATACCAATTTGCATGCTGAAATAGTGAGCAGTTCTATGACTTTGAACAAGAGAGCCAGTGTGCTACCCCTACTCTGCCACTGTTTCATAAAAGACTCTCACAATCAGGCAAATGAAGCCTGACCTCTTCCCCAAGAGCCATCTAATACTGCAAAATAAATGCTGGGACCACAAAGGATCTTAAGAGTTTTCAGGAATTCCTTTTGTCTCAGACTTCTCAATTCAGTGCCCTTCCTCCCCTCTTCACCTTGCCAGAGAAATCATTCAGAGGATGATTGCTCAAACTGTTACAGGAACAGAAGCACCAAAACCAGAATTTGGGTGAAACTGAGTGCTGACACTAAATAATTGCTCTCCGGACAGGCTCTGCTCAGCTTCACCTTCCTTCATGGGAGGCCTGTACATTTGACTTTGTCTATTTCAGATCTGCCTCTGTGTATGCTTCACAGCCTCCACAGACCTGGAAAGCTCAGTCCCAGAAGAGTCAGAAAGTTGGCATACTGCTCCCCAGACTACCCTTCCCAGGGGCTCAATCAGCACCTGCTTTTGGAGCCCAAATATTTACCCGCAGCTGGGTTCCATACAGCAAAGAGTTACCTCTGGGTTCTTTTAAGAAGTGGTCCAAGAGGGCAACGTGTGTGCTTAAAAAACCATGGGGTTAGAAGTCTGACTCACCACAGGCAAAAGCAGGTTTCAATTTTGTCGGTCCAAGGGGGCAGGATCCAATTCTCAGAAGTTTTCCTAAACTTTGCAGCAGTGAAAGGCAGGAAAGCACTTACCAAAATCATCTTGTTTAAGCTCTGCCTCCATTCAGCAACAAATGCTAAATGTACTGCACCATGCTCTGGCAAGACAAACCCCCTGGGCTCTACACGTATATATGGTTTTGCTTCACACTGGCTTCTTGGATTGCAGGTAGAGACTTCTACTCATGGGAAAAAACAATGGCAATATTTCTTTTTAGCAAGTAAACAATTTCTTAGCACACACAGGAAGGTCTGGTACCTTCATTCTTCACCTTTTATAGTATGGTTGTATGTTCCTTTCTGCCAGTAAAGCACTGTAAAGAGAAGATGGTTGTAATCAGATCATTGGCTAAAACAACTGATCAATAGCAACTGCATATGCTGCAAAGAGCCTTTAATGGCTCTTAATCCCCATTAGGCTGATCTGGAGGAAGTTGAAGGGGAAACTGCATCACATTTCAACCATTTATAGCAGCATCCTGGTACTCGAGCAGCTTTCAGGGAATGGGAGCATTTGTTCTGAGGTGCTCTGGGACAGTCATCAATAGGATAGGAAACTATTGCATCATTATTATCCAGGAAATGCTTTGGGGACTCTCCAGGGAACTGACTCCAAGGATTATAATTTTTTAACAGGAGCCTATGTTGGGTCAACCAGCAAAGAAGTACCATGTGAAGATTTTCTACCATTGGTAATAAAGCATGTTTTAGGATGTATTTGACACCAGTTACAAAAACAAAAAGGATAGTTTTAGTAATGTAAGCCACCATACTGTCTTTAGGAACATCTTCCAAAACAACTTTATTCATCTTCCTGATATGCAGCCACATAATGACAGAAGTTTTGATATATTCCTGGTTTGCTTCCTCACTAAATGAAATAAAAAGTCCACACCACGCTCTACAATACACTCATAGGTGGCTTGAGAACATTTTCTTGTGTCTCCCATGTCACTCCTCTGTGCTGACACAATTCTACATGTCTGCCTTTTCAGCCTACACATTTTGTTTTGCTAAGAGAAAAGACCAACTCTAAGAATAAGGACCTAAAACGTGTACTACCCATTCCATAGCCACTAGGCATTATCACAGGATTCAACAGGAAGTTGTAATGAATTCAGTGTTTAGTTTACCTGGTGATGTATCTTGCTCTTACTGACTTTGAGAAACATAAAGCCTTTGAAAATCAAATTAAGTTGCAAGCTGCTTAACCTGAGCATCGTGCTGTGGGCAATAGCCCTTGGGAATGATCAGTTGTGATTCCAATTGCATTCAATGTGGTAAGTGGGGAAAGCTAGATAAGCTTGTCGGGGCTGTGGCTGCGATATAAGGTTAAAGAAATTGTGCTCCACAGGTCAGGGATCTGTGCATCTCTTTCCCCTATGCATACTTGGTATGTATTGAAAGAAATTCAATGAAGCCTATTTCACTGATGAGATCTAGAGCTGTACTAACTGCAGTTTCTCTTTACCAAGCGAATTTTTAGCACCAAGTGGACTCTTGGAACGTCTGTGAGTCTGGGGTAAGTCTAGTGTTCAATGACATCTTTTATAAAATGGCACCACTGCTGGAGGTATGTTGAATATTGCTTTAAATTGGCAGCATTGAAATAGCAGCCAACTCTCGTGTTCTCAGAGGTCCTAATTTTTGCTCATCTTCAGTGTGTCTAGAAGTGTGCAGGAAACCAAGAGGCAGCTCTGCATCAGTGCAATTCTGCTGTCACTGCTGCAGGAAAACAGAGCTCATTGAGCTTACCTTAACTATCATCTAGCCTCAAGAGGCCCCAGCACTTTCTTGTGAATCGATTTTGCAGCTGGAAGGATATTTCCCCTTTGCAACTCCAGCCACCTCAGAGATACCATCAGACAAGTATCAGCTTGGAGAAGAACATATGTACTTCTTTTTTCCTTAACAATTCATAGAAAAGGGCCTAAAACCAGAGAGGATAGGCAGTTCTGTTCGTAATTTTAGGCACAGAGATGTTAAGTCAGTCTGTGATATCAAGGGATTAGTATGGTCTCTTAGTGAAATTTGGCTATCAAGTCATGTTTTTCAGAGCAATTACACCAGTGTGACGCTTTTTAAAAAAAGGGACTCCAGAGAGCAATCCACTGCTCTAGAGCAGCTCTTGGGAAGTCATCCAGTTATTCCTCTGCACTTTGCATTGAAGGTTCCTATCAAAGCCTTAGGAAGTCAATGGAAAAGATTTTCAGTGGAAGCTGTCTATAACACAGATGAGAGGCACCTCTTTGATGAGCGGACTGGGTTTCTTTGCTTTTCTTTGCCTTTCTTTGCCTTTCTTTGCCTTTCTTTGCCTTCATCCTGCAAAATCAGAGGTTCAGAAACTGAGGATCTCAGTGCTCCTAATGCTTATACTGGCAGTTTTACCAAAAAGACTAAATATAGAATTTTGTTAAACTGAGCCTGATTCTTAAGGCTTCTTGTGTGTCATTTAAGCTTCTGATGGCTAAATAACAGCTGCAGTAATATGAAGAGATTACAGAAAAGCACCAGCCACTGGAACCAAAGAGGTTATCCCATTGGTGCTTTTGTGCAGCTTGTTTCATATCTGCCTCGTGAAGTCCTCTGCCTTCCTAAAATAATATGCAATTAACATTCAAGACACATGCTTTCTACTAGCAAATGGGAATAAAGCATAACAGAATTCTTCAAGAATGCTGATTTTTTTTAGTGGTGTTCTATTTTGAATCTTCAAAATGACATCTGCTTTGTGAGAGACTTAGGAATCTGGAAGGAGGTTTGCAGAGGAGAATGAAATCATATCTCTGATCCTTCTGTATTCTATCAACTTCAAAATAAATACTTGTACTTGCCTTCCTGTAAAAATCAGTACAATGCCAACTCACTTTTTGACAGTTTTATATAACACCCTGCATTGTGGAAATATTTTGAAAAGTTTATTTTGGTGTTGTATTTCAATTAGGCTAATCAAAACATTTAAGCATTTTAATAAACATGACTGACTAAAACCACACATCTGTCAGAAAACACCAATGATCCACAGTATTATCTGCAGCTTTATATATCAGGAGTTGAAATAGCTGATAGAGAAATTCCCTAAAGATAAAAAAAAAAGCCTTTTTAGATAGATTATATATTCCCAATTGTTCAAGCTCTTCGTGTTGGGGACAAAAAATCCTCCTTATCTGTGTGGAGATCTGAAGGGGTTTTCTTTAAATTGCATCCTATGCAGTAAGTGTGTATAGGAGAGATGGTTGGGGTCTGTGACAGTGTAAGGATGTATGAAGACCCAAACTTTAATCTTCTAGGCTCATCTTGAGCTCCTTAGGGTAAGACCTGGCTCTCAAATCTGGGCTGCAGGGGGCTCTGGATGCCTGGGGCTCTTCAGAGGCTGAGACCAGGGAGGTGAGCTACCTGCGCGCAGGTGGTGGGCACTGGTGGGCATCTGCGAGGCATCATGGGTGAGGAAAGAGGTCTCCTGCATCTTATTTGAGTTGTCACAAAGCCCCAGCCGTACCTCAGTGGTATGACCAAAGCTGGTGATGCAGGGCATCCCATGGCAGCACTGAGGGAAGTGCCAGGGGAAGCAGTGGGCCACAGAGGCACCTTCGCTGGCCGGACCTGATGTCCAGGGAGTTTTGACACTTACTGGGGCTCGGATGAGGGACACTGTGGAGGCTTATCTAGCCCTCATGCTAGAAGTCCCACTGCTCTTCTACGTGGGCACCTATAGCACTGCCAGAGGAGGTCTGAATCATGCCAAAAGTGATTATGGGGCTCTGGAATGAGGGTCAAGGATATGAACATCCTTTGGTGTCTCTTTGGACCTGCTAGAGAAGGAGAACTCAGGGAAGAATAGATGGATTCCACAATTCTGTGCATTAACAAATGTTTTCATAGCTGGGGTTTAAGATAGGGATTTGAATTCTAGGACCCTGGTATCTTCTTTGAAGGTCAAGAACTGACAGGAAAAGACAGGACACCTGACCAGGTAGGGAATCTTTGCCAACAAGCTGGCCAATCTGGTGAGAAGAGCTTTAAACTGGGAGTGATGAAGGTCATTATGTCATTATCCCCTGGTTTGATGAGCAAAGAGTGCAAAGATATGTGGAAAAGGGAGACTTTTAATCATCAAAACAGGGCAGAAGGGAGTCCACCCCAAGTACATGCACACAAGGAAGGAAGTACCTACAGGATATGGAGGAAACTATCATAGCATTTTGGGGGAAATCAGCATGACTGAGTGCCTCTCTGAAGTGCCTGTACACTAACACATGCAGGATGGGGAGCACACAGGAAGATTAAGAGGTCTGTGTGCAGGTGTAGGATTTACAGGGTTGTATAGATCTCACTGGAATCACGGAGACGTGGTGAGACAGCTCACATGACTGGAACAATGCAGTGGCTCTTTGGGAAAGGTGTGCCAGGATGGTGAAGAGTGGAGTTGTTCTGTACGTGACAGAGGAACGGGGATCCAGCCTTAGCATGGGTGAGGAGCCGGCTGAGACCTTACGGATCTAAATTAGAAGGCAAAACAACATGAGCAACCTTCTCATGGCTGTTTGTTACAGAACCATGATCAGTAAGAAGTATTATGTGAGTCTTCTCAAGAAAAGTGCTTCACATTTGCAGGCCCTGATCCTCATGGGAGAATAACCAAGTCAGTATCTTCCAGATGGGTAATACAGCAAGGCAGAAGCAATCCAAAAGGTTTCAATGATGGTGTGTGAAAGGAGTAAACAAGACAAAGGCGGGGTCTTCCCAGTGATATCCAGTGAAAGATAAGCGGCAACAAGCACAAATTTAAATATAGAAAGCAAACCTGGTTTTTGCTACAAGAGTGGCCAAAATGTAGCACAGGTTGCCCAGGTGAGCTGTGAAGTCTTCATCCTTGGAGTTATCCAAAACCTGGTCTAGCTGACCGTGCTTCAAGCAGGGGGCAGGATTAGAAAGTCCCCAGAGGTACTGTCTGACCTCATTGACAGTGTGATCCTCTGGGTCATTAGTGTGGGGGTCAGTGGGAGGAAATATCACAGGGACTGGAGCTTTACCATAGCCACACCTAAACTGACAGACCCAGGAGCTCCTCTAGGATCCCAGTTCTGTGTGCATATCCCAGCACTGGCTTGGGTTAGGGAATGCTCCTGCATCCTCCGACCTTGATTTCTGCTGGAAGGGAGCCACACTGCAGCACAGCCAGGGTTCTGTGAAGTAAATTCTCCTTTGTGCACTAATGATCTCATTTTCCTTCTAAATCAGGAACGTTTTTAGGGAATCTTGCTTTTCTTACCCAGTCTAATATAATTTCCTTGAAATTCCCAGCTAGAGGGACAGAAAGAGAAAATTCCTATGCAGCTCTGTTTCATCCCAGAGAGGATTTGACAAGGCTGAGAGTCTAAGATGAGTCCAACACAGACAGAAGAGCACCAGACTGAAGTACACACAGCAACCAGAAAGCTGACAAGCTGTTGCATTTTGTAGCAGATGCAGCTCTAACAGGGTATGTGGCTTCATTCCTGGATATAATGAGTTGCAAACGCACACTGGGAATGCTGTTTTTGTTCAAAAAATATCTCCTCAGTTAATATACAATATGTGCACTGGATGAATGTGTGCTTCTGTTCCCATAAAGCAGTGAGAGATCACAGAGAGGAGCTGTCACACTTTACTGGGCTGATACTGATTATTTTGGCTGTTCATATTGTTGCTCTCTACTCCTCTTCCGAACAATACAGTTAAAAATCTAATGCTCAGAAATCAAATTAAAGGATGTCTCTTCTACCTCAAGAAGTACAGTTCCAGGCTGTTTAAAGGGATGGATATATTCTGCCTGAACTTCAAGCTGGTGGGATGTATGCACACTTTCTCTGTAAAAGTCTGAAGATTAAGTCATGTATGCACCAAAATGCAGATGAGTTGTACAGATCAGATCAGATCAGATCAGATCAGATCAGATCAGATCAGTCTCTTCTGTGTACTCGAGCAAGGAAGCAGAAAGCAGAGAGAACAGTGACCACACATACTGGGAGCTCCAGAATGGATTAAATGTCATCAAGAAGGTGCAAAGGGAGAATATTCTTCCTTCAAGACAAAAAGGCAAGAATGGATGATCAGGTACCAAACAGGTAACCAGATAAGGCAAGTTCACTAAATATGAACATGATACCAGGGCAGATAAACAGCACACTGAGGAAGATATCCAAGCACTCATGTAATTCTGTCAACTTCATTTTACATCATTAACATATGAATAACAAGCTTCACGAGCATCAAAGACAAGATGTTCTAAGTAAATTCAGTTTCTGATATGGAATACAATGAAATATGAAGGAAGAATTGCTACCAGAAACAATGTTGGTTGAGAAGAATTTCTGAGACATTAAGTATGAACACACTGGATTCAATATCAAAGAGGTAATAAAATAGCAGAATAGCAAATTAAGAAAAGTTACTTCTTTTTTTTCCTTCAGTTTGGGGGTCCAAGGAGTTCACATGCTAAGCAGCAATGCCCACAACACTACAAGCCTGTCCTCAGCTGCAGCCTCCATCTCAATGAATAGGAAAATAATTTGAGGCAGTAGCAGTATAGGGAGACAAGGCTGTGATCATAAACTTGTTTTCAGTGTTGCCATTAGTGTTCAGATACTGAATTTTTTATTAGCTTTTGTAAGCTACTAATGACAGAATTAGGCTTGCAGTCTTTGACATTCGATGTCATTTTTTCTGCTGCCACAACAAATTGCAGAATCATGTGCCTGTTGAAGGTGCTGAAAGGATCAAAGTGGGTGCAACTTCCTTGTCAGAAGCAACTTTTAAAATCAGCTTCTTAAGGACATTCCTCCTACTGTGCCCTTTATTTCAACTATATTTTGCATTTAATTCTGCCAGCTGGCCCATTTAGGAGCTTGCTAGTGGACTCTGAATCAGATTAAGTGGTCTTTCCAGCATAAATGAGGAAGATGGAAGAGGAACAAACTAGGTAAACATTTAAAGTCATGGTCTAGGGCTACTAAAAGACACTGATAGCTCAAAGCATGAAAACAACTGTGTTTTTCTACCTAAAGTTCCTGCTGATTCTGAGAGAGGGAAAGGAATAAAGTGATTGCAGAAATGAACTTTTTTTTTTTTAACCTGGAAAACTGTTACTAAGAAGATGAAAAAAAAACCCCAACAACAAACCACTGCACTACTGGGAAGTTTACAAGGCGAAGAACTCAGAATTATGCAATGCCTCAAACCATGACTGTAGATAATCTACAGCCTGCATAGGCACATATACCTTATCAGTATATATTTAGTTGGATGAATTGACATGATAAACACAGCGTATTGTGTTCATCTGCAGTACTCCTGCCTTGTGCAATTTACTGGACAGGTCATGTTCTAAGGATGAATCAAAGTGAAGTGGACAGTTATGTGAAGGACTCCCATCTCTGGCTGGTTTCTGAGAACTGGATATACTATGTGAAACAGGATGAAAATTTCCAGAAGAGAAACTATCTTCCTGATTAAGTCCCTGGACTATCATCCTGATCTCTGATTTTTGTCTCTGTCTAAATCATAGTTTTTCTATGTGATACTGATCATAGCATTTGTGCAAACTCTTTCTCTGTGATCACTACTGTTTCATTTTCTGAGTGCCCAGTCTGAAACAGATGGAGTATTGAACTCATAATTGCAAAAGTTTGGTATGAACTGTGCTCTGAACACATAAAAGGCAGCAGAATGCACAGAAAAAAACTAGGCTCTGCTCTTGAGAACTAGCCTCTAAAAATGACCTGATATAGGGCAATTTTGGCTTTAGTGTCAGTGACTTTGTTCCCAATTTGTAAACCTGAGACACCATCCTATTACCTGGCTGATGTGGTGTATAAATAAATTCATTAATACCTACAAAGAGGACACAGATATCAGAATCAGACTAAAGACCTGGAAAAAGGAATACATTTGTGCTCAGTGCAGCTTTTGGATATTAAGCATTAAATGACATATGGGATCACTCACAAAAGAATGAATAAAAACTGTTGTGGATCATGTGGATTAAAGTCTCTATTGCAGTGCATGTACACAGTTGGCAGATACGAGACTGCAGGGTACTTTAACTGGGTATTTCCTGTCTGCCAAGCTTCACCAGTCTTTCTAGGTAAGATTTTGTATTTTGTTTAGAGATATTTATATACTTGTAAATTTCTGAAATTCCTACATGGACGGTTAAGAGCCAGCAATATCAATCCCCACTACATGGATAAAGAACTGATATAGGCCATGTGAATCTAGATAGAGGAAAAAGATCTAAATA